>BMAU01007243.1:0-107500 GCA_019973935.1 Trichonephila clavipes | reverse complement strand
GATAACAAAAACAAGCAAGCTAAATATCTCCAGAAACATAGAAGAAAAGTTACTGTTCCCTCTTGTTAGAACATCAAGAAACGATTATTAAAATTTTGTATTGTATTATACGAAAAATCCTTGCGCCCCTTGAATATTGTAGGGTAATTTATGAAAACTGTGTACAAGGGGCACCTTAAGGTATCCGACTACGTTCGGAACCGTGATTTTAAAAAAGTGCATAAATGGATAATACTCATGATATTTGGTGTCACTTAGATCAGAATACATGTATAAAATTGTTTTAAGAACATTTTGACAAAAAAAAAATTAAATACAATATTTTGGCAAAACATTAACTTAGAATAATCCTTTTTTTAAAATCTTCTTTTATAAAAAATGCTTTTAAAATAATATTTCGTTCATATAAAGTAAAAACTTCTTCAAAGAGTCTGAACTAGGATTTTTGAAAATTTCACATTATTTTCAGAGCTGCCACCAATTGAAATAATTATCGGCGTTTGTTCCTTAAAATTGCTCCCCTCTGTTGTCGTAAAATATGGATAAACCCACTTCAAAGTTATATATTTCAAAAACTCCAGTTGAGCCTCTGTAGAGAGGTCTGAGCTATATACAAGAAAATATTATTATAATAGAAGCATTTTTCACAAAAGGAGAATATTTTGAAAATGGTTCATACTATGTTAATTGTTTGTTAAAATATTGTACTTAAATAATTTTTTATTGTAATAGTATTCTTAAAACAACTTTATGTACATTTTCTAATCTAAATGGCACTAAATATCATAAATATTATCCATTTATGCGCTTTTGCAAAATCATGATTCTGAAAAAAAATGTAGTCGGATACCTTAAAATGTAAACAGTGGTGATATAGTGATAACTAACCGTTTTCTTTTTGATGTTTTTTCATTTTCAAATGTAAGTTTGAGGTAATGGGCCTATGCAGTTCACAGACCAATGGATGTAACTTTAAGAAACGCACCTAAGGGAGGGCTAATGCCAAAATTTGAGATTAATAAAGCATTTTTTAGAAAACTCTTGAAATTTCAGACTATTTTTAAGGAATCTTAGTTTTCTAATAAAAATACATTTTTTAAAAAATAAATATGTAAAGTGCTATTACAAAGCTCACGGATATGATAGAAAAAAATTGTTACTGTCATCTCGATCAGAAAAATCACCTTGCTGATGGTTTTTTTTTTTTTTTTTGACTCCATCCTTTTTCCACCTTTCGAAAGCGCTTTTGAATTCATTTTTTGGAAGATGTCAAAACCGTCTGCGACTGTAATTGAATTCTGATGCGGTTGCAAAATATGTACCCTTTGAGTTTCTGAATAATGCAACATCACAGGAAACTAGATCTAATGAATACTGTGATGAATGGTGTTTTTGTAGCTACCTCAACTTGATGCGTTTTCTTCGGTCTTAGAGTGCTTGAACTTTTTCTTTATGAACATTTCCGGTGTTTTACTGAAATATATTTGTAAATTCACTTTTCATAACCTATTAGGATCTTAGAAATAAAATCAACATCTTCGTTACTTTTGGAATGGAATTCCTATCTTTTTTTTCATTTTGAGTGTTTATCAAGAGTCTTGTCGAACAAAGATTACAGCAACGCTTGTTTAAATTGTTGACCAAGATTGCTTGGCAAAATCCATAACCAATCCAAACATTATTCGTTGAAAAAATTTGCTGGCTCACCAGTGGCGTAACGGAGAACACTTGGGCCCCCCTGCAAAGTCAGGTTTTGGGCCCCGCAAGTGGTATTTTACAAAGGGTAGGTACTTGGCGATAGTCAGGCTGAGGGCCCTCTAGAGCCCTGGGCCCCCCGCAATGCGGGGGTTGCGGGGGTGTACGTTACGCCACTGTGGCTCACACCTTATAGTCAAGCAATGAAATGAGCCGAGAAAATTTGAAGAAATGTGACTTTACCCAACATTCATATCTGCTTTCAAGCAAACAGTAATAGTAATAACTAGGGATTGCAATACAGGGATACCGAATACCAGTATTTTGATTTTTTTTTACAATTTCGTAATACCGGTATTCATAAGCTTAAATACCTGTTTTTCGGTATTTACTATAATTTTTTTTTAAATTGTCTCCACTTTTTGTTCAGGGATCGTCAACATAGTAAAATAGTATACGTTTTTGTTTTTATGTCTCCCTAACGGACGAAATTAATTAGACTGTCAATACAAAGTTTTATCGTGCAATCAAGTGAAGTAATAAAATATGTAAATCATCGAAGGAGGCAGGCCAAAACTATTTGGTTACAGTTCAGAGTGATACTGCACGCGTGCAGGATTCATAGTCGGATTCATAGCAGGATTCGTATCTGTAAAAACAAGGTTGTAGTTGCGAAGAAAGTGCGTAATATTTTGATACCTTTTAAATTGATGAATTTGTTATTCACATTGTATTTGCATATCCAACTTTTATTTACTTATCATCATGATTCTATAAATTAAAATGATAAATAAGAAAATAGACTATATAAAACTAATTGAATCAAGTTTATAGTAAATATTCTTAAAATTCTTTACCCACAAACCTTATCCGCATTCAGATGAATTCGGTACAGTTATGGAAGATGATCATGACCCTAATGTCAATAGTGAAAAGGAATTGTCTCTTGAACAATAATTAAAATTAGCTGTAACTAAAAAGAAATCAACAAATCAAGATACAATACAGAAATCAGATATATCCAAAACCATCCGACGAGAAATCGATTTAGTTGAAGATGAGAGATTTAGAGGTAAATACTTGAAAGGTATATCACGTATTGCTAACAATACCACTAACTAGCTTAAATGCCAAAATAGAGTTTTTCACAGCAGCAAATTTTTGCACATACTTAAGTTTCAGGCTTAATGCCTGTACAACTCATGCATTATGTTTTTTTAAGATCACATTTCAAAAATTTTAAATAGAACCACAGACTGTGAATAGAGATATTTAAATTTTTTTTTGTCATTTAAATAAATAAGATGTTCCTTTTCTTTTTATGTGATTCTTTATGTACTGTTATAGTTTAAAGATTACAAATTAACTTTTGTTATATTTACACTTTCTAAAAAAATGAAACACCTGCATAACAAATAAAACACAGAAACATCTGCATTTTAATTTTTTTCCTAAAACTTCTACTGCCGGTATTAAAACCGGCTTCTCGGTATTGAGATCTCAAAAATACCGAATACCTGTATTGAAATTTTGGTCCGGTATTGCAATCCCTAGTAATAACGTTCTGTAATCTTTCTGATAGGACCTTAAATATGCTTAGGCAAACTTTAGCTTTTTATTAATTTTATTTATAATCAAAATTTGAAAACTTGAAAAACACATTTAATGTTAAAGAACTCATTTTTCTGTATCTTATCGTATTTATATAAAACATTTTTTTTTTCGAATTTCAAACATATTCGCATCAATAAGTGTGCCATAATTAAAAATGCGTAGAAATATAGATTGTGATCAACAAATTGCTAAGTGAATGAAACTTATTTTTTGAATTAGCTAAAATGAACAATAGATTATGTGTTTCTAATCTCTTTGTCTTTTGTATTTATTATTTTGCGTTATCTTTCCTCGCTGTCACTAATACTCAGCTCTTTTTGAATTCTTTCTTATTTTATTTTCAGTAAATTTCCTCTAGTTTATCTATTTTTGTATCTTTACTTTTAGTAGAGCATTTCCTTACTGTGTTCATTTTTATATGTGCACCACTGTTTAAGGATGGGGTACAAAAGATCAACTCTTTAAAATCAATGAATTTTTTAAAAGTGTTGTAATGGATGGATGGTCCCATCCATTAATGTACGAGCATTAGAAGGACAATTACCCATAGTCAAACAAACATTATTTATTAACAATCCTTAACAGCCTAACCAAATCACTACAACCCAAGTTAGGAAATGTACCTTAGTTAAATATGGGAGTGATAGCGAGGTAGACGAGATAATTGTAGATATAATTATAAATCGGATCACTTACTCTTAGCACGTCCTATCAATATCCTTCTTAATATTTGAAGGTTAAATCTTAAGTAGTCTAAGCCGACTCTTATCCAATTTAAACAGCTAATTGACTAATTCGTCAATCATAATTTAATCAAATCATCTACGAAGCGCTCGCGCCTGGTTTTACGTTAATCAATATATGCTGTCTGTTTTGCTTTTAACCTCTGTTTGGGTCGAACTGTGGAAATTCATCTTTAAATACAAGCCTTGATTTGAATAATTCGCTTCTGTTTCTTCAGGGGAAATGCGGAATTTCAATAGAATAATATTTCAAGCACCATTATTCCCCAGGAGGATTATTAGTAGGAAGAACGCGAATAGACCCGTTACAGAGATAACTACCGAGTACATTTTATGCATATAGATATCTGTTTTTATATATATCTGTGGTAGGGACAAGTTCTAAGCGATCAAATAACTCATCAGGTCACTCATTTGTTCTTTTTGCTTTGATCAATCTTTATTTCTCTGTTCTTATGAGGATTGTAATCTTTTTGACTGTTTTTCTGTCTATCATATAGTTCATTAGTGTTTGTGTGTGTTGCAATTTATATGTTAATTTTTTACCTTGCATATTTCAGTAAAAATGATGACAATTGAATCATGAAAACACTCTTCAAAATTCCGAAATCGTCTTATGAAATTGATACAAAAAAATTAAGTTATATTAAATTTTTGTTCATGCAACGATGGCACCAACCTAATTTTACTTCAATCCCTTACCTTGTTCTAGACTGGATCATGCCTATTTCAATGTATAGGTCTTAATCACATTTGTTCAACAGCATAACAATTTGGCCATGTTTCTTAACTCATTGTGTACATAATTTTTTAAATAAGACTAGCAAGCTATTACTCTCCGCATATAGAATGTTTTATATATATTCCCTTTATTCTATTATCTTCATTATTTTTCTAATATTTCACCATCTTCTTCGTTGTTTTTAAATCTCTTACTGTAGAGAATTGTTCAATTCTTTACTTGTGTTGCCACTGCTTGAATTCCAATAACAGCCAGAGATGAAGAAAATACCCTGTTTATATTACATAAAATAAATATTTACAGTTAAAATTTTCTTAAATTTGATTTAAAATTGTGGGTAAATGAAAAGGACTCCTTTGAAGGTGTTGTGGATTGGTGCGGACAAAGACAATGCGTCGTTACTGGTGTGCTTCCTGCTTACAGAATGTCCCGGTGATGTGGTCTAAAGTTTCAGTTGGGGTATGAAGGCGGAAAAGTTTGACACGCTCAGTCACAGTTAAGTGAAGAGTGTAGAAAAAACTTGCCTTATGACAATAGTCTTGAAGCTCTCGTCCCGTTTTTGTTGTTGATTTTATGATAGGTTCACATTTTAAGAAAATTACGCTGAATATAATTATCGTAAAAAAAAACTTGTTTTAAAAAAAACTTGTTTTAAACTTGTTTCAATCCCCATTGCAGAATCTACTACAAATCTTATCCAAGATTCGTCCCGTTTATGTGTAGGTACTACTACTACCAGATGCTAGAAAATATTCGTTTCTATGATGGTCACTGTTCCTAAATAAATTTAAAGACAATTGATAGTTTGGGAAGTCATTTACAGCAGTGATCCCCAACCCCCGGCCTGTGGACCGGTACCGGTCAGCGGATCAATTGAGACCGGGTCAGCCCATGAACGTCAAAGTAGTCCCATTTTATTTACTGGAGTGCATTTCTCTCGGGTCTGTGCGACTTTCCTTAGAAATCATTTCATATTCCATGTTAAATCACTTTATATTCATTTTTTGGTGTAACTGTATATTATTCTGAAGGGGAATTCAAATACAATTACATTAAAATTATTAAATCAAGGCAATCTAAAGTATAAAAATCAACGTCCTACCCTCAGCGGCTGAGGTAAAATTATCAAACATTGACCGGTCCGCGATGGTGAAAAGGTTGGGGAACACTGTTTTACCAGATAGATCTTTACTGAAACAATTCAATTCTAACGAACACTTATACATATTATCTGAGGAAATATACAGTACTTAACTTTGGAAGATCTCATATATTTAGATACATATTGCCGTATTCTATTTTGTTAAATCTGATCAGAATGCTCAAAGAAAGTAATCAAAAAATAAATATATAAATAAAATAAACATGCCGCGACCCAGTGGTCGCAGGTGTAAGTGGGTTTTGGGAAGAAGCAGACATGATCTCAAAAATAGAAACTTTTATTTCATCTTGAACACTATGGATGATTCACAACTTTATTGCTTAACCCCGAAAGCAATCTTACATCCTAACCCATAATCAAATTTAACAGATTATTCAAAATGAATCAGGGGTGTTAACTTTCTCTAGAGGGCTGAAAATATAAACAATATTCAAATATATATAACTCTTTGAGATTAAAATTAAATAATTCAGATCTTTTACACATTTTTTATAAAGAAATGAGGCTTCAGAAAAGCATAAAATGTTTAAGATATAATCATAATTTTAAAAATTATAAGCATATGAAAATAATAAAAATTTCTATAAGAAATATTAATTAAGTTTTACGTTGCGCATGCTTTTTTCTAAAATAGTAGCTTTAATTACTTGCTATAAGTCGATTTATAAAGTTAAATGTATCTTTATTACAATGTAGTAGTTTTATATTAGTAAAATAATAAATTATATTCTTTAAAAAATAAAAAAGAATTAAATTTTCAATTTTTAAAAACATTTTGAGAATCATAAGAGTTTTCCAAAAAACACTTTTGGACAGTTAACTTCCTGATTATTTACATGTTAAAGTAATAAAAGCTTTTATAAATTTAACCATAAATATTTCAGTTGATTTATATCAATTGCTGAGAAAAAAGTGTTTTAAATAAAAAAAAATGATTAAAAATTAAAGCAACAAAAGTTCCTTGTAAACCTGTGTGATTAAGTTAAAAATAAAGCTATATAAAATCAGAATTTTTTTTAGTTTATTTATTATCGATTGATTTCTTTCTGAACCCAAATATTCTACTAATTCTGAGTATTCTGAGATGAAAATCATTTTTAACCATAAATAATTTCTTTTCTTTTTAACTATGTGTGTGAAATATTTAAAACAACTGAGAATATATTAGTGATTGAAGCTAAATTTTACAAATTTCCATTTAAGGAAAGTAATTATTGCTCGCCACCGATCCGGTGTTAATGGTTAGTGACGCTGATTGCAGTACCCTAGGACCTGGGTTCGAATCCCAGTGGATGTATGTTTGTATATGTACGCAGTAGGATTCAAAAGTTCTCGGACTGAGTCTATAACTTAGAAGATATTACCAATTAAGTAACTGAAACACACCCTCCTTCAAAATAAGACCCTTAAGCAACAACACACTTTAACCATAGCTAGTAAAGTTCATCGAAACATTTCTGCAATTCATTGTTAGCCCTGTCCTTTAGTTCAAATGGCGATGCACTGTTAATTTCATCTGCAGGTAGAAATCGACGACTTTGCATGTGACGTGCCAACTCAAGAAATATTCTGAATTTCCAGGGAGTGAAATCAGGGGCGTAAGCAAGACTTGACAGAGCAGTTGTTTTCTTTTTTTTTCAATACATCGCTGTTTGAAGCAAGTTCTTTCGTACCTCCCCAGAAAACTTTTTAATGTTTTCAGCAATGCGTGAAGTCTATCAACGTCAAGAGCGTCCACCATCTTTGACTCTTTCCCTACCTTCTCTGAAATGTCACTGCCACTCAAAAGCTAGCATTTGCGATAATGTATCACTACCATAAACATGTTTCAAAGTCGCAAATCTTCGTAGCACTCCAAGCGAAAAAAAATTTTAATACTATTCTCTACTCAACGAACACAATTTCTTTCAATCGCATCCAGCTACAAAATAAGTCCACATGATTCAGGACAGACCTTTTGGGAAAATGTGAAGAATGCTGTGACACAGAAATGTTATCGTATCACTCCAGAACAAAAATGTTCACGTTACAGGTTTAACCCGGGAGCCTATCAATCTTACATCGTGTATTGCCAGTGCTGCATGGAGGTACTCCATGCAGCACTGGCCAGTAGAGTAGCCATCGAGCCATCGAGTAGCCAGGAAGAGTAGCCATCGAGCCGTAAATTCTTTCGAGAGGTTGGTAGAAGAGGAAGCGACGTAGAAGGTGAATCGTACTGTCAATCGTACCCAAATCGTACTGTCACCTGTATGGTACTGAAAGTTACGGTTAACGACAGTCGTATATCGAGCCCTTCACAGCGATGTCGGTCTGACACCATGAGGCAGGTGGCATTAGCAGAAAGAAGTATTTTTTATTGCTGCAATATTGACTTAAATATATGAGCATAATATTTGCATTTTAGAACTGAAATGTTTGATTTAATAAAGTTGTTAAATGTTTCGTTTTCTTTTAACACAAAAAGCAATTATTTTATAGTAAATGTTAATCTTCGGTCAAAACAAACAAAAGAAGTTTTACTTAAAATTACCTTAATTAAGACATTTTCTCATTAGGATTACATTTTTAAGGAAGATTAAATTCTTTTTTGAAACTTTTGAACTATTTTTCGCCGAATTCACGTAACAAAAACTGTACTCAATTTTCTTTGAAGTGGCCTATTTGAGAAATGACTAAAAACGAAATTCTTTTTAGGGAGATTTTAAATTAGTCAGTAAGGAGAAAAGTTTAATAGCTTATTTCAAAGAAGGGTTAAATGAAGAAAAATTACAATGAAATGGATGAGAAATAGAATGTTATTTCCCGTTTGCAGTAATTGTCAGTTCGTTTTCTTTAGAACAGGCGTGTGATTAATTACAGCTTTAACTAAAATCACTTTCTAGTGTAAAAGTAATTTCCAATCCTTTTTTTGTCTCTACTTTGTAAAGTTGAATCTTTTTTTAAAATGTTACCGAAATTTTCTTATTTCAACTATAAAGGAAAATAAAAAAAAATATTTTAACTGTGCAGCTCATATATAATGGAAAAAATGTAACTTTTATATTATAACTATATAACTGCATGAATTTTTATGTTAAGTACAACATAGTTTTTATAAGTGATTCAACGTTTTCAGAAAGATTTTATTATTAAAATTTTAGTAGTCTTATACTGTCGACCAATTTTGCGAAATCAAAAAATATTGCCAAATGCTGCTATATGTAACCAATACCTGAAGCCGTTTCCTCTCATGCTCAAACATAATAATAGTAACAGTAACAATATTTAGCGACATCTTTTGCTACCGTCTTTGTAAAATATTTCAATTGCATAATAAGTAACTGCTCAAAACGCCATACTGCTTCTACAAAATTTAAATTTCTTAAAATGAAGTTTTAGGCAAATGGCATAATTTTAAGTAAACTAAATTATTTTTCTGATACTTTCAAATAAAAAGAAATTAATTAATTAAAATTTATTTAATTATATTTACAGATTTCTTAAAGGTCTAAATACAATTCCATATATTTTTGAAGTGGCAACTTTTTCAGTTGCGGTCTTCTGAAGATTAAATCAATATTAAGCGTCAGGTTAATATCAGGTTAATCTATCAGTTTAACTCCACTCCATGCGGCAATCATGTTTTTGTTGGCGACGCTCACTTAGTTTAGAATTGAAAACTTATTAGGCAAGTGCTTTTTTTCCGCAAACATTTCATACATACTCGTCTCCGTGAAAAAAAATTAATTTTCTTTATTTAAAAATTACTGCCATGCAGCCCACTTCCATTGCACTCCCACGAGTGAACGCTAGAAGAGGAGTGAACGCGAAAATAATTAGAAAATAATATTATTCTAATGCAGGATATCGCAGAAATAAGAAACAAAAACATCGTATATATATTTTTATACAGTATGAAGAACAATTAAGCACAAAAATGTGCCCAAAAACTTAAAATCCGAAGTGAAATTTGCAAGAAAGTTGCCAATATTTTAAATCATATCAGGGATGACAGCTAAGATATTACGAAAAAAAAACAGCATTAATTGTTAAAAAGTACAAACCCTTTTATTGTGTGTGTGTATTTGCTTAAAGGATTTTTAGAAAAGTAAATTGTTCTCAGGACATAATTTTCTTTGCCGTACATAGTATACGGCGTTATATAAGTTATGCAAAAGGTACTTTCGTATTATCTGAACGGTATTGACGTCATTACGAAAGGAAATGTATGACGCACAGGAAATCAGGGTTGCCATCTTGGCGAGTTATCTTGAACTTTGGCAATGTTGCGATAATACCCTATATTATATAAACGTATATATATATATATACTAGTGGACCCGACAGACGTTGTCCTGTACATACATCTTAAATTCAAAAATTCCAAATTTTTATAAGCTTTAACAATCTGAACCATTTTGATGAAAATTTGTTCTATAAAGTTATTATAATATCTAACGTCATTGCATTTACGATTTGCACAATTCGATGAATCGATAGCGTGTGAGTATGTGTATACTATGAGCGAAGTTAAATGTAGAGGTTGTGTGAATAAAAACTTAAACTTGTTTTAATTAAAGGTGAAAAAAAGTTGAGACTCAAAATATTTTTATACTACGTATATTTATTAAATTGTAAAAAACTTAATTTATATATATATATATATCGTATGCCATTGGATGTACAAAATTTTTGGTTAATTCTTGAGGGGTATAAGCAAATAAATCCAATGGGTTTCCAACTCTGGAACACGCAACATATAATTGGCTGTGGAAAAAGCACGGATTTTCTAAATTTAAGCCACAAATCTTCATTGTTTGACCTTGAGACTTATTAATAGGCATAGCAAATGTCCAACGAATCAGAAGTTGTAAACGTCGTTTAAATGGCATTTCTACTTTTAAGTGTAAATTTTAACACTGTAAATATTTATTTTCTTGTAAGATAAACATATGTACTATCTCCATCTAAGGCTGATATTCGAACTCAACCAACGGTACCAGCCAGAGTACTCTTAAGTGCAGATTATGATTGAACTCCTTTGCAATACCGTATACATTCCGCTTTTTTAAATATTACACATTGCGTTAGGTTTTACATGAATGTCTAATGGCAGCTAGAATGCTGAATGTGCATTTGCCTACCCTTTAACAAAGTAGCAATAATGCAAATGTCAATGCAATCTTCTGTTGGTCGTATTTTGGTAAACCTGCTTCTGAAAGTTCAGTAACTATAGGGAATAAAAATACGGATGCGTGACTCAAACGCAAAGTGATTTGACATAATTCCGGTAATATCCAGAAAGATTAATGAAGTTTCTGAAATCCGAATCCAGATTCACATTCCCCATTCCAATATTCAATTAACGCCCCCTTTTGGCACCCCTGCTCCTGCAAGCTTCGTCCCTGAAGGGACGGGCATATCAACCGGCATTATCTGGCAAAGTCACTGGAGTTTCTAA
The DNA here is from genome assembly GCA_019973935.1 of Trichonephila clavipes. NCBI lineage: Eukaryota > Metazoa > Arthropoda > Arachnida > Araneae > Nephilidae > Trichonephila > Trichonephila clavipes. Next base: position 96,104 of record BMAU01007243.1, on the reverse strand, counting down.
AGTCTGATTTTAGATTCTTGTTCCCCACTCAGATAAACAGCAGGAGCTCACTTTGCATATTCCAAGAATTTTAAGGTATGCCCCTGCTAAGATTCGTTCAAAATACTGTTGTCTGGCATTTTTAACACGGAAAGTTCTAGAATTGGATCGAATATTTGGATAGGCTGTCCCAAAATAAGTTGGGGACCCACTTTTTGCTTCTTTACGTTTGCAAGTTAGACTGATATAGCTGTCCGCGACTATTACGGTAATCCGGCATTATTCGGTAAAACAAAAAGTTACTAGCTCACCTAAAATCCAATTTCAGATTCTCCCTTTCCACTCCGAAACACACACGGGACTGAATTTCGGCACCCTAACGCTTGTAAATTCAGCTGCTAGAGGGATTGAAAATTCGTGAGTGGGACTCGAATGCGAAGCCATTTCACCTAATTTCAGCAATATCCTGCAAACTTATGAGAGTTTCTGAAACCTGAGTTTAGATTCTCGTTTCCCACCTCTAGACATAGCCGGAGACTACTTTTGGTACCCCTGAGCCTGTAAGTTCAATCACTGAAAAGAAGCATTAGGATTCTCCGGTATTTTTAGGCAATGTTACGGGAATTTCTAATATCCGATTTCAGATTCTTGTTCCCTATTCCAAAAAGGTCTAAAAAATTACTTTTCTGGCCTCAAAACTTTTGAGTAAAGCTTCTGTCATGGTCCGCGTAATAAACAGTCGTCCAGAATTATCCGGCAAATTTGCGACAATTTCTCATATCACATATCAGATTCTAGACCATCTCAAAATACGCCAGTGATCAAGTTTTCGGGCTCCAAGGCATTAAAGACAAGCCCCTGGCAAGCAGATTGCCCGTTTTGAAATACGCCAGGGGTCAAGTTTTCGCGCTCCAAGGCGTTTATGGTAAGCCCCTGCAAGCGTATCTCTAAAAACTGTCATCCAGCATTATCCGGCAAAGTTGCGACAGTTTTTTATATCAGATATCAGCTTCAGATTACCCTTTTCCAAATATGCCAGGGACCAAGTTTTCACGCTCCACGGATGTTCAGGTAAGGCCCTGCCAGGAAGTTTCTAAAATACGGTCATCCGGCATTTTCTGGCAAAGATACGAGCATTTTGGGGATTAAATTCAAAATTCGGATTCCACGCTCCAAATTATATCAGGCATTGACTTTTATGCACTTTGGTCCACAAAATCCACTTCCACACGCACATACACGTTACCTCATTTTGCGAATTTTCCTGTTTCTCGAATTCTACGCATTTCTGGCAATACAAAAAATAACGTCAATATTTTAGATAAAAACTATCCTATATTTTATGCTGGACGAAATAACCAAATATGCTAAATTATGTCAGAATCGGTTGAGTAGTCTCGGAGTCCGTCGCGGACAAACACTGTGACACGCAATTTTTCTATATAAAGATATATAAAATCTACTTAAGTAATTCACATATAAACATTTTTAAGTAGCAATACTAATTGACATTTATATAAATCGTATATACTCATATATAAATATATAAGAATTCATAATTATTTAAAAATGGTTCTGTACATAAAATTGATGAAATAAACAAGCCCATCGATGAATGGGCACGAAAATGAGAAATAAATAATGCTTGAAAACATTGTGAAAGAAAAACATAGTACATTCGAACAACTAGATTCTATTGCCGAGGGTAAATAAGAAGTTTTCACTTCTATCGTGGTGACATAAGGGCACACATATTTTTTTGAAGTGATAACTTCTTTAGGTACGTTTTGCTGAAGAGTGAACTTGAATGATGCGCTTTAAGAAGTCAATTATTGTTACGCTCGGGTTTGTAGCGCTTTAAGAAGCCAATTATTGTTACGCTCGGGTTTGTAGCGCTTGAAAGAATGGATCGGAAGTTGCCGTAACAATGCAAAGTCCTTCAAGACGTGTTACACATGACGTTAAACACATGCTCAACAACTGGTATACGTTCCATTATCAAGAGCAACAAGTCTTGAAGGACTTAACATTGTTACAGTACATTCTGATCCAAAATTTTTCAACTAGCTATAGAATCTACATCTCTCCGAGATCGACAAACTGAATTTAAAAGGTTATCACAAAACATACTTAAAACTATCACAAATATCTTCGCAAGCTTCATTTCTACAAAAAAGAGAATATCAATACATTCTTTGAATTTTCAAAATTTACGTGCATGTGCTGTGGATAAAGATGACAGTGTTATGCAACACGCAGCTATATTATTTTTAACATAAACTTGGATAAATAATGCAGAAAACATAGATGTTCCAAATTTTCATTGATTTGCTAAATTCCAAAGACAATATCACAGAGCTGGTGGAGTTGATATATATAAATATAAGGGAAATACGATAGTTTATGTCTTTTCAGAAACGGATGTAGCATCAAATACTACTGAATCATTTGGGTTCAATGATTCATGTATTAAAGAAAATTGTGGAGCAAAATGTAGAGCAGAAAATGGACGGATAATTCTAATGGTTACTATTTATATTTCACCAAATCAAAGTGTAGAGAAAATTATTGAATTCCTTCACAAAAATTTAGTCGCTTACACTGTGAAGCCGGATCAACACTTCTGAACAAACTGCCTATTATTTTAAGTGCGGATTTTAACATAGATTTTTTCAAAAGAAAAATCAAAGCTCTTAGTAGATTTTTTAAATTGAAATTCAATTATATTATGTTAAATAATCCAAATGAAAGCACGTCTAAGTACGAAACAACGCTTGACGGTATTTTTTAAATATTTAAATAATTTTGAATCTAAAGTATTGTAGGAATGGATGTGCACATATCGTATCCCTCCCATATTCATTAATGACGTAATGCCAAGAGAGCGCCACCTATCTGACAAGGCGGTTCGAGGATAACGAGTAAAACCAGACTGGAATAGAACGATTGCGCGAGAGACGACCGAGAGAAGCGACGGCGATGATACGAGGACGAGGGCGCTGGAACGAAACGCCTCGTGGAATCCAACGATCTAATGATGTTTCGATTACTTTTTACTAACTTTTAGCCCTCCTTGTAAATAATTCCCCTTAATAAATGTATATTTAACTCAATCTGGCCGTTGTCACTCTCTATATGGAGGCTCGGCCTTTCCCTTAACTTAAAATCCCCTAGAAAACCGAAGTAAAAGGACGATGACGATGCAAGATAAGTGAATTTATTCAATGTGTTCTTCAATGTGTGTTGGACGATTTTATTCAAATTCAAGCGCATTTATTCTTCAAAGCGTTTTTCAACGTGTGTTTGACGATTTCATTCAATTTCAAGTGTTGTGTGAAAATTCACGATTGTGAAGATTTATTCGATAATTTTGCCGACACATCAAGATTTTCTTCAACACTATTATACATTCATGAAAGTTAATATTCAACAATCAAGACGTTGTATGCAAAAGTTTACCGTGAGTTTTTATTTCCATTGTTTTTTACAAACTCTCAGTGATTGTGAAAATATATTTTGAAACTGCTAATGTGACTGTGATACGATATATTTTTTTTTTTAACTTGTACAACTGCTACTAGTGACATTTTATTCTAGACTTTAATCTTTTCATAGCGTATTAATTTTTTTTTCTGTGTTGAAATATTTTACTCATATATCATTTTAAAAATGATCTGCAAATATTTGTATATTTTACGTATTTTGGTTCAATTTAAGTGATTTATTATGTCTTATTTAACACTGAATGATATCCCAGTTATCGCGCAAGCTTTGAAATTTGGCAATACGCAAAATGTAAAATTATTGTATTCTGTTGTTTTTAACGATCACCCATTTAGTAGGACCTCTAGAGAACAATTGCGAAAGTTTACGGGTTTCGCACAAGATTTTGATATTGAAGACTACTCATGTTATTTTAAAAAATTTAACCTACCCGATTTAATCTGTTTAGCTAATTTTTACAACTAGAAACAAATGGAACTGCCGAAGAACTTTGTAATAATATTTTGTTTTTCACTAGCTGATTTTATCCGCTTTTCATAATAAATTAAATACACGAGATGTGGAAGAATGCCTCCCGCGGGATGCAGAAAATTCCTTTGCTTCCCCCCACTTTCTACAGACAGGAAATCGGCTGACGCACATAACCAAATTAATGAGTCAGCTGTTCCTCTCTATTTCGAAAAACGATTTATCGTGGCTTTTTGTTAAAGATTTACTTCTAACTCTTCGTTCTTTCAGTGCAGATGACTCATACTCAATTGAACATTTTTTTTTCTGATGTGGAGGAAAATTTAACGTTTTGCCCAATAACCGAAAAGCAAAAAAAATTGTTTTTGTAAAACGGCTTTTGACAGGAACTGCAAAATTATTTATTCAATCTCAGCGTGGTATAAACTCTTACAGTTGTATAAAAACATTACTTATTCAGGAATTCGGAAAAAATTAAATCAAGCTCAATTGCATAAGGAATTACAACATAGAAAAATGCGGCCTAATGAAACGGTATTCCAATATTTAGTCGCTATTCGGGAATTAGCGAATCGAGGTCATGGGTTTCTCGACGAAACTTCAATTATGGAATATTGTATTGATGGAATCCCCGATTCTCCTTCAAATAAGCTAATATTATATGGATGTACAACAATTCAGGAATTTAAAGAAAAATTAGAATTTATGACAAAATATTTCAAAATAAAAGCAAAAAATCACTCTTATGATACGTCGCGTAGTCCAAACTTTAGTAGCCAACGCCGTGATGTTGAAAGTACACTTCATAAACATCGAAATGATAGATATCCAAAAATTCAATGCACCAAAGCCCTAATTCAAAATTTGAGAATAAAAAATTCAGAGATAGGAATCACGTAACTTGTTTTAATTGTTCGGGATCCGGTCATATTTCTAAATTTTGCCCAGATAAACATCGTGGTCCAAAGTGTATATTATGCGAAAATTTTGGCCATAAATCTGATGCTTGTCCTCAAAAAAATATCCCTTCTTCTAATAATGTTGATGAAATTACCCCATTAACTACTATGTGTAAAGAAGTAAAATTTTATCTAAAAAAATATTATCTTTAGTTGATACCGGAAGTCAAGTAACCTTAATGAAAGAAAGTGTATGGAATCAATTAGGCTCCCTTCTTTAATAAATAGTGGTAATATACTAACTGGTTTTGGCCTTTCAAAACTCAAGTAATTGGTTCGTTCAACTCAACTGTTTCAATTGACAACCAAGACTTTCCTGTTAAAATTAATGTTGTCCCCAACCACTCAATGAACTTTGATATTATTATTGGTTGTAATCTAATTAAACAAGCTAATTTGACTATCACCCCTGATAGTGTTATGTTTTCTAAGCTACAAAACGAAGTATCCGACGCTTCTCCACAACCATTTGTTTTCGCAATTACTGACGACATTCCTAAATTTGATATTGGCTCTGAAATTCCAAAACAAACTCGTAATGATGTTGAGGCATTACTCGTATGTTATAGGCCGAATAAAATTAAAACGACGGATATTGAGTTAAGCATTACCGTGACGGACGACAAACCAATTTATCATTCTCCAAGACGGTTACCTTTTACTGAACGTGATATAGTAGATAAACAAATAGATGAATGGATACAAAATGGTGTTATTGAACCATGTTCATCTGCTTATGCTAGCCAAGTCCTAGTAGTCCGCAAAAAAGACGGCAGTCCACGAGTCTGCATTGATTTTCGAAAATTAAATCTAGTGTTAGTTAAGGATCACTATCCTCTGCCCCCCATTGAGGATATTTTAGATAAACTTCAGGATACTAGAGTTTTCAGTACCATTGATTTACGTAATGGTTTTTCCCATGTGCCTGTTAACAAACAGAGTCGCCCATATACCTCCTTTGTAACACAAAATGGTCAATTTCAGTTCCTTAAAATGCCTTTCGGACTCTCTACATGCCCTTCAACGTTTCAACGTTTTATCAATACAGTTTTTCGTGACTTAGTTGTTCAAGGAATTGTTCTCCCTTACATGGATGATATAGTTATCCTTGCTAAAAATGAATCTGAGGCTATTGAGAGACTCAAAAAAGTTCTTCAAGTGTCCAGTGATTACGGATTGGAAATAAATTTTGATAAATGTCGATTTCTGCATAGGAAAATTGAATTTTTAGGCCATAGTATTGAAAATAATAAACTTTTCCTTCCCCTTCTAAAACTAAAATCAGTTGTCAATTACCCGAACCAAAAACAACTAAAGAAGTTCAACGTTTTTAGGTCTCACTGGATATTTTCGTGAATTTATCCCTGCTTATTCTGTAATTGCTAAGCACTTAGTGATCTTTTACGTAAAGATACTCTTTTCAATTTTGATGTAAACAAAAAGCTTCCTTTGACGAGTTAAAACGTTTGCTCTGTCAGAAACCTGTCTTAGGTATATATCGACAAAATTGTGAAACCGAAATACATACTGATGCATCAATCGACGGACTTGCTGCTGTTTTATTACAAAGATTCCCCGATGATAATTCCTTACATCCTATATATTACATGTCTAGAAAACGTCCGAAACGGAGAGAAAAATATACCAGCTACGAACTCGAAGTTTTAGCAATCATAGAAGCTCTCAAAAAATTTAAAGTGTACATTTTAGGAATGCCTTTCAAAATAATTACTGATTGTGATGCATTTACAAAAACTATGAGTAAGAAAGATCTAAACACACGAATCGCGCGTTGGGCCCTGAATTTACAAGATTATGATTACACCATTTTACATCGCTCTGGCTCACAAATGGCCCATGTCGACGCTTTTAAGTAGAATACAGGTTTTAACAAACCAGTGTAATGATTCTATTGTGCATAGGATAAAAGAATCTCAAGAGCTGGACCCATTTCTTTCCATAAAAGCTCTTCTTCAAAAGGGTCCATATGATAACTACTGTATTAAAAATAATATACTATATAAATTTATTGACGGTGCCGAAGTCCTTGTTATTCCCGACGAGATGCAGCATCACTTTATCAAAATGCTCACGACAAAGGACATTTTTCAGTTAAAAGAACTCTAGAACATATAAAAAATAAATATTTTATACCGCAAATTCAATCCAAAATTGAAAAATATATTTCTAATTGTGTAACATGTATATTGAAAAATAAAAAGTCTGGTAAACAAGAAGGATTTCTCCATCCTCTTGTCAAAGATGATATACCACTAAATACATACCATATCGATCATCTTGGTCCTTTAGCAACTTCAAGTAAAAACTACAAATTCATTTTAGCTGTCATTGATTCTTTCACTAAATTTGTTTGGTTATACTCCACAAAACTACATCTACTTCTGAGGTAATAAAAAAATTAGACATTCAAAAAACTACATTTGAAAATCCTCGTTTTCTTATCACTGATCGTGGAACTACTTTCACTTCTGACGAATTCCACACTTATCGGAACAAAAAATTACACTTCATCATATTACTACAGGTTTGCCACGTGCTAATGGTCAAGTAGAACGCATTAATCGAACAATTATTCCTGTCTTATCTAAGATGTCAGAAGACGATCCCACGAAATGGTTCAAACATGTTCCTTCACTACAAGAAGTCTTAAACTCAACATTCCAACGAAGCATTAACACCACTCCTTTTGAATTACTCTTTGGAACACAAATCAATAACAAGACTGATTTGCGCATTCAACAATTAATCGACGAACAACTACAACTCGAATTTAATGAAAACAGAGAACTCCTACGTAAAGCGGCAAAAACGCAAATACTTAAAGTGCAAAATGAAAACAAAAAGTCTTATAATCTTCGACGAAAATCTCCTTATTTATACAGTGTTAAGGACTCTGGACAAAAACTCTGCAATAAATTTATCGGTCCATATAAAATAACACAAGTAAAACCTAACGATACCTACAACGTCGAAAAATGTGGAAATTTTGATGGCCCAACCAAAACAAGTACTTGTGCCGAATACTTGAAACCATGGCCTAACAAATGAATGTTACATTATGAACGCAAACTTTTACTTTAACATTTTTTTCGACATTATCACCATACTCAAGATTGCTTTGTATTGTTTGTCTTCTTTCCATCTGTATACCTATTTTTTATTCTTTATTATTAGTTTTGATTTTCTGATACATATTTGTCTGTTTTAATAATTGTTTTATTTGTAAGTTTATTTCCTCTAGCTTTTCAGTTTTATTTCATGAAATTTTGAAATACACTGCATTTTATGCGAGGACGCATGCTTGGTCATGATGGCCGATGTAGGAAGGGATGTGCACATATCGTATCCCTCCTATATTCATTAATGACGTAATGCCAAGAGAGCGCCACCTATCTGACAAGGCGGTTCGAGGATAACGAGTAAACCAGACTGGAATAGAACGATTGCGCGAGAGACGACCGAGAGAAGCGACGGCGATGATACGAGGACGAGGGCGCTGGAACGAAACGCCTCGTGGAATCCAACGATCTAATGATGTTTCGATTACTTTTTACTAACTTTTAGCCCTCCCTTGTAAATAATTCCCCCTTAATAAATGTATATTTAACTCAATCTGGCCGTTGTCACTCTCTATAGTATTTATAACCTATTTCAGCTACCTTAAATCTATTGTTTCCTTTTTAGAGGACAATTATAATTCACAAATATGATCATGTATTTTGGAAAAAAATATTACTTTATGCGTACAGACATATGTAAAAAAATAGTTTTAAATAACAATACCAATATCCTCTCGTTTTTTATTCACCTTGCTAATCCCTGAAATAACATTAGAAAATTTGAAATTCACACTTATATCGTGTGGTTATTAGCACACACACCCGGAAATAACATTAGAAAATTTGAAATTCACACTTATATCGTGTGGTTATTAGCACACACACTCTCTTTTTTTAAAGGGATGTTTTGGAGGCACTAAAAAGTATGTAAATGATTAAGCATTTTTATGCATTAGAGTTGTGTCAAAATATACTATTGTAGTTACATTTAGCCGAAGAAACATTGAAAAAAGAACATAAGGTTTAATGTGCAGGAGTGTCGAAAAGAGAAAAAATCTGTTAACCCTAAAAGAGATAAGAAAAATGTATGATTCGAGTAAATTCAGTTTTTAAGGACCATTTTCAATCAAAAACAATAATTTCTTGCAAGGAGAAGGAAATACACTCAGGAACATTGAAAATAGCTTCCCAAGAAGAAAGCATCGGATTGAAATGAAATTTAATACACATAATGACACAGATGAGAGATTCACTTGATTTCAAAAACAAGGCAATTAAACGAATACAACCTGCAACGACACAAATACTGGGCAACTTCAAAAGTGCGTTGGGCCACCTCCAGCTGCAATATATGCCGCCCCACGGTCCGGCATTGAGTTGATTAGACACCTTATGTTGTCTTGAGGCATATGGGCCCACAAATCTTAAACAGCCAGTTCTAAATTATGTATAAAGTGACACGATGGCATCTGCCGTTTTAGCTTATCCCACACGTGCTCTACAGGGGACAAATCGGGGGAGCGGGCCGGCATGGAAGAGTCTGAATATGACGTAGAAAGTCTTGAGCAACTCTTGCTGTATGCGGACGCGCATTATTTTGCTGGAAAATTGCCCCTGGGAGACCATTTAGGAAAGATCCTACATTGGGTCGAAGAATATCACCAACGCAACGTTGACCCGTTAAGGTTCCACGCATCACAATTAAAGTGGACCAGCTGTCATAGGCTATAGCCCCCCAGACCATTACACCAGCTGTGCGGGCAGTGTGACGTAGAATATTGTAGGGGGAATTGTACCGCTCACCAGGGCACTGTGACATCGTCGATGGTTGTGAATTCCCATCCTTCGATTCATGATAGGTTTTATGGTTTCACCAGCTGTTCAAAGACAAGTACGACGTCATTGATTGTCTCTGCATTTTTACGATCCACCAGCTGTGGAATGACCAGTGCACGTGGCCATGGGACCATTGTTTATTGGCTAAACTCAGGGAGTGAAGACAGACAGACGGGTCACCATAATAGTAAAGTAGAGCCGGCGCCGCATTGAAAATAGGCGAAGCCTATCTTAAAATAATCATGTCGTCTTTTCTAGTGTTGTGTGAAGGGGATACAAGGAACAGGTGGCGTGATGGACAAGTGTGTCCAGATGTTGGACAAGGAACTATGGCACCTTGGGCCAGACGGCTCGGGTGTGTTTTGGCGTGTTATGCGCAAATAAGACGAGGGAGATCAAGAGAGACTTTGGTGACCTGCCAATAAGAAGGGACGAGAAGCGTGTTGTGAACACACCCCTGGTGTTTAAAAGGGTTTTCTTAGGGGAGAGAAAAAGAGGCGGAAAAAGAAAGGGAAGGAGACGGAAAAAGAGAGAAAAAAAAGAGAGAGGAGAGAGAGGAAACGGAAAAAGATAAGAAAAAGAGTCGGGAAGAGAGACGAGAGGAGCCCGCCTTGTATGGAGAAAAGGGCTGAGTCCGGGATTGGAGTGGAAAGAGGATGAACGCCGGTGGCGTTGAGAATGGAATATGAACTGACTACACCTGCTTGGCATATAGACTGAATAATATTACTTCATTAAGAATTGTTTATCAAATAAACAAGGTTTTTATTTCTATATGAAGCTGTAAAGAATTTTTTACTGATGGATAGCTATACCCGACGTTACAGCTAATATATATATATATGAAATTGGTGGCAGCGGTGTTGATCCGGCATTTAAGTAAATAGATGCCCGAATCCTTAGTTTTAAGTAAAGAGAAAAAAATGCCATCCGGGTGCGATTGTGATGAAGCGAGTTTAATGACGCCTAATTCCTGGAGTCCCCAGCTGTGAGAAGTGCTGGATGCAAGTGTCTCCCGTTCCTGCTAGTGATAAAGTGTGCTCGCCTGTATTTTCGAATTGCTTGCGATGACACGTTTTCCTGGTGTGAGAAGTGCTGGATACAAGTGTCTCCCGTTCCTGTTAGTGATGAAGTGTGCCCGCCTGATTTTTGGAATTGCCTGTTGTGAGATGTGTTCCTGTGTGTCCTCTACAAATTTGAAGGTGAGTCTTTTCATTGAGATTATTTTCGGGGCAGTAACTGAGTATTGATTTTGTATGTAAAATGTTTTAAATAAGGAATATAAAGACTAGGTAAAATTTTTGTAAACAATAAGAGACTAGAAGGATTTTAAGTTTTGTATGAAGTGTATAAATGTGCAATATTAGTGTTGTGGTTTTAGATATGTGAAATTTAGTATACAGTAGTTATACTTGTTTTGTTGGCACAGTATTGTGAAGGGTATTGTTGTGGTTATAGATTCGTGAATCTTAGTATACAGTAGTTATACTTGTTTTGTTGGAACAGTATTGTGAAGGGTATTGTTGTGGTTATAGATTCGTGAAACTTAGTATACAGTAGTTATACTTGTTTTGCTGGCACAGTGTTGAGAAGGGTATTGTTGCGGTTATAGATTTGTAAAATTTGGTATACAGTAGTTATACTTGTTTTGTTGGCACAATATTGTGAAGGAAGGTTTAAAGCTGTGGCGAAGGGTGCACAGCGGGTAATAAATTCGGATAATATTGGGGTGGCTCTTTTGAATTGAAAAGAGATAAGGGAGTGGCGAACCCTGAAATATTGATTTGTGAAAATATCTGCAAGGAAAAATATACCATTGGGACGTTAATGGGTTGTGAAAAGCAGTTAACAGTGGATCAGGAAAGTTTTCGAAATCATACAATGGCTAAGATAGCAGGACAGTTAAATGGGGGAAAAGAAAACATGTGTAAAGCAGATGTGCGGAAAGGCTTGGTAGACGGGTTAGCAATGCGATTGCCTCTCTCAGAACCAAGGGTGATTTATAAGGATAATTTAGAGACGGATAATAGGTCTAACATCGGTTCAGAATTTAATTTCGAGATAGATTTACCCGGAAAAAGAGATCGCAGTACCATTTATCGTCTTAATTTAATAAAATTGCACCGGAAAACCGGAATTGGCAAATTTGGTTATGGAAAATAGCTCAGAAGGAATAGATTCCGAAACTCTATTCGGTAAAGCTATTTATGGATTTTGGTTTTCAGGGTAATTTAAGGAAAAGTCAAGTGTATTTAAAATTACCGCCTGATCGGAGTAGCTACTTAAGAATGATTAACTCTAAAAAGAAAGAAAGGTTTCTACCAGATCCTGGGATGATTGTTTTAAGGCAGAAGGATATTAATTTGGTTACAGGAAAGCCATTTAGAATCAAAACTTGTTGTTCATCCCAAATGTTAATTAATTCACTACGAGAGGATACAGAGTATCTTTTAGATTTAGGTGTAAACGGGATGGGGCAGTCAAACCGTACTCTGCCTGTTGTTTGGTTAGGAAGAGTGAACCGATACCCGTACCCGCGTATCAAATGTATAAAGTATAGGAATTTGAACCAGGTGACGCGAGCCGAGATTTACCTTTTGTTAAAAAGGGAAAGTTTGGTAGAGAAGATCAACGCGGCAACGTGCGTCACTGTACTGCATTTGTGGATGTGGTATTTTCGTCGTTCCCTAAGGATGAATTATCCGAAGCACACCACATGCATTATGACAGTTGGCATGTGCATTATTAAAAATCAAGGTTTAAGTTTCTTTGTGCTTATGATGGATGTAATTTAACGACTCTGATTTTGAGGTTGTTAGAGCAGATTGATGTATCGCGAATGGTCGACACAGACATTCTGATACAAATTTGGAAAAACCGTGTAAAGAAAATAGACTTTGTGTTAAAATGGTTGAGTAGGGTTGGGTCGGAAGTCGGACCGACCAAAGGTAAATTAGAGACATGGGCAAGTTTGTTCCGTGTAGACATAATGTAGATTTAGAAAATTCATTGCATGAGCTACTGAGGCTTGTTAATTATATTCCCAATTAAAGTGTTTCCTCAATAACTAACGTAATGGAAGACATTACCATGAATTGTGAATAACCTGTTATGATGGTTGTGATAATGCTTGCTGATAGACATAATTTAATTAAATTTAAAAAGTCTTAGTTTAAACTTCTTAATTTAAAAATTTGGTTTTTAATATTTTTTGCAAAGCTTGGAATTTATAAATGTTTATTTTGTTTATTTAATATAATTGGAAACACACCGTTGGAATAAGTAGATGGGAATGAGTAATTTTTAGGATTGGTGCTAGGTGTGAATTAATATTTGTATGAGTATATGTGTTGGTGTGTGTGTAAGGTGGAAGGAAATTATGTGTTATGGTAAATATTTTGTGTCTCTTAGGACTGTGTACGCTCACAGATGTTTAACACATTTGAATGAGCGATTGATGTATTAAAATTATAGAAATATTATAATTTGAGTTAATTTCTTTAAAACCCTGAATTTTGAAGTGTGGTGTAACTGTATGAAATGGAAAATATGGTCCAAGAATCGGAATTTAAGTTTTTTTTTTTGTAAAGTGTAGGTTTTAAAAAATTTTGGGTTTATTTGTTTATTTTACTTGTGATTGTATATGTTTCTTGGATTGCTGTCCTGATTGGTCTCATTGATAAGACAACATTTCGGTGTGAAATGTTACGCACTGAACCAAACTGAGGCCAGAGCAGTCCAGTGAAATGGACCTTTTCAGGGGGAAGGAGTTGTGACATCGTCGATGGTTGTGAATTCCAATCTTTCGATTCACGATAGGGTTTTATGGTTTCACCAGCTGTTCAAGGACACGTACGACGTCATTGATTGTCCCTGCATTTTTACGATCCACCAGCTGTGGAATGACCAGTGCACGTGGCCATGGGGCCATTGTTTATTGTCTGAACTCATGGAGTGAAGACAGACAGACGGGTCGCCATAATAGTAAAGTAGAGCCGACGCCCCATTGAAAAAAGGCGAAGCCTATTTTAAAATAATCATGTCGTCTTTTCTAGTGTTGTATGAAGGGGATACAAGGAACAGGTGGCGTGATGGACAAGTGTGTCCAGATGTTGGACAAGGAACTCGGGTGTGTTTTGGCGTGTTATGCGCAAATAGGACGAGTGAGGTCAAGAGAGACTTTGGTGACCTGCCAATAAGAAGGGACGAGGGGCGTGTTGTGAACACACCCCTGGTGTTTAAAAGGGTTTTTTTAGGGGAGAGAAAAGGAGACGAGAGGAGACGGAAAAAGAAAGGGAAGGAGACGGAAAAAGATAAGAAAAAAAGTCGGGAAGAGAGACGAGAGGAGCCCGCCTTGTATGGAGAAAAGGGCTGAGTCCGGGATTGGAGTGGAAAGGGGATGAACGCCTTTTGGCGTTGAGAATGGAATATGAACTGACTACACCGGCTTGACATATAGACAGAATAATATTACTTTATTAAGAATTGTTTATCAAATGAACAAGGTTTTTATTTCTATATGAAGCTGTAAAGAATTTTTTACTGATGGATTGCTATACACGACGTTACAGCGCCTCCACACCCGTACACGGTTATCATCTGTCCCCAAAACAAACTGGGATTCATCACTAAACACAACGTTTTGCCAATATGTGCCATTTCACATTGATCTGGCTTGGCACCACTGTAGACGCAGTGGCCGATGTTCCGGTGTTAAAGGATTGCACGGAAATGACGTTTCGATTTAAGATTTGCTTCTTCAAGTTGTCTGGAAATTGTTTGTGGAACGATTGCTACGCCTACGTCTACTCGTATCGTTGAACAAGTCACTGTGGGGTCCACAAGTGCTTGCCACACGATCCTTCGATCCTCTCTCCTCGTGGTCTTCCTGGTAGCTCCAGACCCGTTTTTCCGCGCGTGGGTACCTTCTCGTGTCCACTGCTCCCAACAATTTCTAACAGCACACTCCGAACGATCCGCCTGGCCAGCAACACGGCACGTCGACCAGCTTGCAGTTTTCATCCCGATGGTCAGGCCTCTCTCAAACTCGCTTAACTGTGGGAAATGTCTTCTAGCACGTTTACCTGGCATGTTTCGCTGACCAAAGTCTTCCTACAATCAGCGGGTAATCGTCACGTTTATGAATCTTCGAATTTGCGCTGGCTTTTATAACACCCTCTTCCTGATTGTAGCGTTACCTTGGCGTGTATGAGCATACGGATTGGCACAAAAGTTGGATCATTTGCATATTACATTACGCTGTACTTATTTGCAAAGTTTCGCGATTGTACTTATCTTTCTTCTTGGGTCGCTATTTTCAATGTTCCTGAGTGTATATAATATATTTGTTATATATAATAATGAGTCATTGATTTTCGGGAATTTTTAGAATTAATACTCAAGAATTAGTTTTTTGAGCATTGTGCTTCAATTTTTTTTTTTTTGGAGGCTGAAACAATTTCTAAAAAAAAAGAAAAAAAACTAGTGAGAGTTTCTACGCGAAACAAAAAGTTCTCAGTTATTCATGAATTAAATGATTTAATAAAATTTTAATTAATAATATTTTACACATGAAATTATTGTATAATTTTTTAATTAATGTAAAAATTAATTTACCCATAAAATGTTTTCCATGCGCCCCTGTGTGCTTTTGGGACAATCTCATCGATGTTGTATTAAACATGTGCACAACCAATGATTAACATTTCTAAAGTTTTTGGTAATAGTGTGTTCACGAAATGTAAGTTTTTTTTTGTGATCGTATTTCGAGTTTTAAGTGACTACATCATTTTTAAATCATTTTTAAAATTTAACGGCTAGTTGTATATTGAATAATATGAATCAAAATCACGAAATAACATGCAACTTCCTATGCAAGTTCGTCGTGAAAACTGAGATTCATTCCTTGATTTATAATTTTAATAAGCACTGGGAGAAAAAAATTTTAGTGTTTTATTTCTTTTTTCAACTAATGATTTATATATTAAAGTAACATAAAATGAATTAATATGCTAATAAGTTATTACTAATTAGATTAAAACTAGAGTGTCCACGGTTGTCAGTTTGACACCGGGGTATGTTCAGTTTGTTCTCCGTTTCGCGTTTTGCAGGAAAATTGAAAAATTTTCGTGACTTTTAATTAATTTCCATGGTAACTACACAGTTTTAGTTTTGTGGTTCTAGGTTAACTAGGAGAATTTTTTCAACTAAAAATACCTAGAACGTCCACTGGTGTCATTTAGAAAGCAAGGCAATTTAACATCATAAATAGCCGTCGTTCATCATTACTATTAGTAAAACAAACTTCTTAAAGTACTATCGCACATTTATATTTGACCTAGATTGCAGTGTTAAAAGCAGCAACGAATCTTATTCTTCTAAAATTATTGTGTCTAAGTGTTTCATTACATAACATTTGGTTATCTGCTAATAAAAAAATATTCAATTTTCGAACCTTGTGCAGAGCAGAAACCCTGAAACGATGACTAGTAGAAAAGGTCTAAGCCCTGATGAAACTGCTAATTTATTGCGAGAGATTTCTGAGAATGAATCGGTTGTAATTTAGAATTCGATGAAGCCATAAGAGTGAGTGAAAGTTATTGCGCAGAATCTGAAGATAAAACAGATATAATTGATTATATTCCAGTAAATCCTGATAAAATATCGCTAGAGATGACACAGAATGTATAACGTATAATTGTAATGCTCCTGGCAGATTTGCGACTCGAAATGTTTTGCGACAAAGCAGTGGTCCAAAATAACTTCGCGAATCATAATGTCAACGTCAGATTCTTATGATATAAAAGGCCATAAAATATGTTAATTATATAAAATATTATTAAAAAATCTTAAAATTAAACCCTACTTATCATTAGTCCTGCAATTATTTAGTTAAAACAATTGTTTTGTATATTTTATGTCGCGGTGTCAAAATGACTCCGTTGGACGTTTAAGGTATCCGACTACGTTAGGAACCGTGATTTTGCAAAAGCGTATAAATTGATTATATTTGATATTTAGTGTCACTTAGATTGGAAAATGTATATAAAATTGTTTTAAGAATAGTATTGAAATACAAACTATTTAAGTACAATATTTTGACAAAAATGAACATAGAAAGATCCCTTTTCAAAATATTCTTATTTTGTAAAGAATACATCTATTAAAATAATATTTTGCCTGTATATAGCTTAGATCACTGTACAGAGGCTGAACCAGAGTTTTTGAAATATAAAACTTAGAAGTGGGTTTATCCATGGTTTACGACAAGAGAGGGGAGAAATTTTAAGAAAAAAAACGCCGATATATTTATTTCAATTTGTTGTAACTCTGAAAATAAAGTGATTTTTTCAAAAATCACAGCTGAGCCTCTGAACAGAGGTATGAGCTATATACAGGCAAAATATTATTATAATAGAAGCATTTTTTACAAAAGGATAACATTTTGTAAAAAAAAGGTTATTCTAGGTTAATTTTTTGCCGAGATATTGTATATAAATAATTTTTTTGTCGAAATGTCCTTAAAACTATTTAATACATGTATTCCAATCTAAGTGACACTAAATATCATGAAAATTATCCATTTATGTGTTTTTTTTTTAAATCATGGTTTCAAACGTAGTCGGATACCTTATGGGTAATCGAAATCCCTCACGTTCTAGTGTTAAACTACTGTGGAAATAGGTATTCAAGTAAAATGATTACATTTCTCGCTAGTGACAACTGAAGACTTTATTCCACGAAATGAATATTTCTTTAGCTTATATACATCCAAGAAAAGTTCTAGAACTTTCCTTAACACTAATTATATTTAACTGTTATAAATAAAATAAAATTAATAATAATAAAAGCGCGAGAGAAAGAAAGAATTGTAATTAATAAAAATATGCACGGGACACAGAAACTAAAGTAATACAAAGAAACCAAAAATTATTTTTGGTAGGTCACCCGCAACCGGGTGCGTGAGTCCAAGCAGTAGATTGAGACCATGGCAACTGAAGTGAACTATTTTTGCTGTAATATAAAAAATGTACTTAAATGAAATTGATTTTACTATATTAAATAAACCGAAAAATTGAGGAAAATATTTGTAATAACACAGAAAGCATCTTAATATTAGATATGAAGTCAACGCAGTAAATTTATTAAATAATTAGTAGTTTGGAAAATGATTTTTGTTAATATGCCTATTGATAAACCTGGAATGGTATTTCAGCAGTTATGAAATATTTTTCAAAAGCTAATATACAAAAATAAGAATTATGGAAATGAAATAAAAGTCTTAATTGTCAACTGCTGTAAAAATAAAAATTAAGTCTTTGAGAATAAAGCACTTTCAGTATACTTTTGGATTGCTTTCTTGATGTTATCACTTTTAAAATTACTCTAATCTTATGAAATTTACATAATCATAAATTTAAAAAATCACTTTCTTCCTTTTTTACTATTTTCTGTTCATAAACGCTAACTAAGCACTTCAATGAAATTTCATTCAGTTAAATGAAAAAAAATCAGAAATATATATCAAATAAAGAAGTCAATGTTTCAATTTATGTTGATTAAAATTTTATTTTAGTGTCACTTAATGTTTCCCTTAATTAAATGAAGACAAATGAGTTTTAAAAGAAATTAAAGGAAAATGAAAAAATACTTTTGATTTATTAAGTATTTATGAATCCAGTTAATATTATTTGAGATATTAATAGTAAGTTTTATATCTCTAAAAACATTTGAAAATATTTTTTTAAAAAAAAAATACCTAGAAGTTGTCGGCAGTTAAGAAAAACATGTCTATTTATTTTTTAAGTCTTCAATTGACTTTGCTAATTAAATGAAAAAGACAAAAAGCTTTCGAACATTATTATATCCCCTGATTCAGTAAGCAATTACGTTAAAAAATACTGTTTATAGTAAGAGTCGTAATTTCTTGGAGTTAAAATATAGGAAGATTTATGAAACACATAAATGTTAAATACATAATTAATTTGATGTGGCATTGTTACATTCAACAACGTAATTCTTTCCATGTAGTACAATTGTATGAATTATTGATAAAGGATGATTTGTTCTGTTAGTTCCTATAACATAAATCTTTATACCATTATTTGTGGTTCCTGTTAAGTTCAAAGCTAGATAAATACGTTGGTGTACAATACGGAATGCATATTATTTTTTTCGACTCTATTTTCCTATATCTTCACAATTTTACAAAATTTCATCTGTATACATAAAATCGGCTCATGTAAATACACCCTTTACCCTTTGTATAGGTCATTATATTTCTAACCGATTTCTTTAAAGGTATCGGAAAAATGTTTTTTAAAACTTAGAAGTAGGTTATTAATATGAATAGAAACGATAAAAAGAAAAAATAGACCACATTCTCTCTTGTAAATAGTGGTATTTGAGAATGGTATTGAGAATAGTATTGAATGTAGTGTGTAGTATGGTAATAGTAATAGTATACTTATATATATTATATATGGATATCGACAGCCAAATGGAAAAAAAAAATATATGTTCTTTATTCACTGAGTATATCACGAAGTTGAATAGCCTGTGTGAGTAGTGGATGTGGGCGTATGCTCTTTAATTCATGCTTGATAGAGATATAGTGAACATATTTTTATATTAATAGAAATCCAAGTATCTTTTTCAATCTACATAAAAATCAACAGTAAACCACTTAAGAGGTCCTCTTTTTTGTCTAAAACGTTCTAAACAAAAGGTACATTTTTACAGCTTATAACTAAGCATAGTACTTAACAGAATGCGAAAATGGAAGGAATTTAAATTTAATTTTCAGTTTTAAAGTTTTTACACTACTTTTTATTTTGTAATTGTGGAGCATAAAAAATCTCTAAATGTTTGCTTTTTAAACGCACACTCTACATGATATTAAGAATATTTCTCATGATTTTTCAAATAGTTTATAATTTTGTGCGTGAGTGCATTTATATATATATATATATATATATATATATATATATAACCCATTATAAACAATTCAATATATAAATATATATATATGCATACACATATATATAAATTTATACATATATATACATATACACAAATGCATAAACGAAAATATAAAAATAAACATATAGTTATATACCTAAGATAGCTAAAATTAGGAAGAAGGCACAGTAGTATAATGACAAACTCCTGGCCTTAGGAACCAGGATTGCAGGTTTAAGCATATTTTGTGGCCAGCCAACCTTCACCTGTAATTTGTCATACTATGTACCAAGAGGAAAGGAAAAAATTATATATGTAGAATTTAAATATTAAAAAAATCATTAAACTAAATAACATATGAACCAAAACATAACCTACTTTTATTCGGAGTGTAAACGATGACCGAAAGTGCATCAACAAGTAATGAGTTCCCGCCAAATACGAGGGGTGAGAGCAGAACCGCATAAAATTAATTGCCATACGATATTAAGAAAATTATATATATATATATTTTAAAAATTATAAAAATAATAATCAAAAATATAAAAATAAAAATAGTGTAAAAATATAAAAGAAACGCAAAAATATATTGTTATTAAATTTAATAAGCATGTGGTGCCATCTATTTAATAATTGTGGAATAAATTAAATATTGTAGAAATTTAAAAAATCATTACAAAACATAATAACAGTAAATAGGTACAGTAATACAAATTGTATCATTAAAAACCATTATAAATATAATTCCAAAGACCGTGTCAGTATATATATATATATATATATATATACAGACACAATTTGATGCATGCTGTGTAATGCTAAGTCTTACATTGCAATGGAGACAGAGATAATATAGAAATTTTTGGATTATCTCAACATTTTTATTTTTTCTTGAGCAACAAATTGCACATAGGTTTGTCAATCCCTATTGAATATTTAAATAATTTAAAGTCTTGCATGTAGTGAAAAGTACCCGCCTTCACTACAAATAAAATCCCGGATGAGGAGTATTTCAGTACCATAGACAAACTACATATCTTAAAAACACACTAGCACTAACAATATCATTATATGATAGAAAGAAGAAAACATCAGTGTCCGTACAAAGTACGGGCAAACCTGTTCTGGCCACCTTTTGGTGGCCCTCATAGTGTACGGAAAAACCAATTCAAGGGTTAAGACACAAAAGACAGGAACTACTTTTTAATCCAATTTCTATAATGAATTGCCTGTGAACAAGTTTCTTTAGACTTAAAACTAAATTAACCACGTACCTCATTTACCATTCTTACTCTTAACATGAAGATAAATTCGATGTATGTATATATTTCGAATTAAAATTAAAATAGTTCCCGTGGATATTTGTATCAACAAATGGGCTCGTAAACAATTTACCTCTTTTAATATTGTACAATTCAATTAAAACTGCAAACATAATTCATATTTTTCATTCGTACGAGCATAACTTAAGTACAATATCAAATTCATTCAAGTTGCAATATAATTATATGTCAGAAATATATGTATTATGAATGCAAAATTATACTTGAAGTGCAAGTACACTTTTCAATTACTTTTATATCCAAATAATTATAAAAATAAACTTACATTCGCGCACGCAAGTGTATTTAAATCTCTAGACTAGTTTGCTCGCACACCATACGGGCTACTAAAGGGTGTTTTTTATAGAGGTATAGAACTTTAAATTGCACTAAAACAACGATGTATTATTCGATTGACATGATTTTTTTTATTCGAAAGAATCTTGTGGTATTACATTTTAAATATGATCAAGCAAGGCGTAGATTCGTCAAATGGGTCCAAAACAAGATTGCCGTTGTTCCCGATTTTCATAAGCGAAATTTGTTTAGCGATGAAGCGCACTTCTGGTTGAATGGCTACGTCAACAAACAAAACTGCCGCATTTAGAGTGAAGCTAATCCACAAGTGAATGTCGAAACACCGTTACATCCAGAAAAACTGACTGTTTGTTGCGCTTTATGGGCTGGTGGAATCATTGGTCCGTACTTCTTCAAAAACGATGAAGGCGACAACGTTACAGTCAATGGTGATCGGTATAGAGCCACGATTACTAACTTTTTCATTCCTGAATTGAACAATCATGATGTCCAGGAGCTGTGGTTCCAACAAGACGGCGCAACATGTCACACAGCTCATGCCACAATCGATTTATTGAAAGACACGTTTGGTGACCGCCTAATTTCACGTTTTGGACCGGTGAATTGGCCTCCATGATCTTGTGATTTAAAACCGCTAGGCTATTTTCTGTGGGACTATGTAAAGTCATTGGTCTATGCGGATAAGCCACAAACGCTTGACCCTTTGGAACACAACATTCGTTGTGTTATTGCCGATATACGGCCACAAATGTTGGAAAATGTCATCGAAAATTGGACGTCCAGATTGGACTACATCCGAGCCAGCCGTGGCAGTCATATGCCAGAAATCATATTTAAAATGCAATGCCACAAGAGTATCTTTCGAATAAAAAAGAATTCACGTCAATCGAATAATACATCGTTGTATTATTGCAATTTAAAGTTATATACCTCTAAAAAAACACCCTTTAGAAGTTGTTCATAACCAGTTTGCCCATGCGCTATGCGGGCATTGATATAGTTTATTCTTTCTATCTTTGGTTTGCACACATTTTTAATGGGTTGTTGTTATTGGTTTGTTCCTCCCGAAGGGAAGGAAGAAAAATTGTCATATCCTGAGACAGGTTGAACTTCTACACGACAGATGGCGACACCACCTATCTCTCCCTCCACAATTTAGGCATGAGCTGGAGAGGAGGGAAATAGTCTCCAGCACCCTGCACCTAGGGTTTCTGCTGATTTTCAATTGGTATAGTGATATTAATAGTGCAAGTGTTTTTAAGAGATGCGTTTTGTCCATGCTACTGAAAAATTTCTTATCCGGTATTTTTTTGTGGTGAAAGCGGAAGTTTTTCATTGAAGTCAGGAGTTAAGATGCTTGAAAATTCTCCATAAAAAAGAGGTATCTACAAAAAATGCACAGTTTGCTGCTTAAAAGAAATTAAAATGGAAAAATAAAAAAAAAGTAGCCGATGTATATATTTATGTCCGGATTGCAATGTAAGATTTAGTATTACATACCATGCTTCAAATTGTGTGTACATATATATATGCACAGAAAATCCTTAACATTTTGAAAACACGGATTTATTTTGTAAGAAGGAAATAAATTGTTTTAAGATATATGAAACATTTTTCATTATATGCGGAGTGTACTTATAAAAAGCAAACATTAAGAGGTTTTTGTTTTCCACAATTATAAAATAAAAAATAGTATAAAAACTTTAAAATGGAAAATTAAAGTCAAATCTTTCATTTTCACATTCTGTTAAGCATTATGCTTAATTAGGCGCAACAAAAAATGTGTTACAACAACACATTTTTTTGAACATTTTGGCAAAAAATATATTTCTTAAAAGGTACATTATATATATAAAAATACATCTAATCCGATTTGTAACAACTTTATACTTATTAGTGCATCTTTTTATATATATGATTTAACAATTGCTATATTAATAATCATAATAATAATTTAATAATCTTATTTTTGTTTGATAGAGTATAAATTTAAGCCGAAAAAGAAAACGCTTTATTATCATTTTTCTGAGAAAAGATTGAAACTAGCAAAACTTTTTTTATTTTTATTAAGACTTATACAGAATGAACGGAGAGCTTATGGAATGCTTTAATAATCTGATTTTAAGATATCCGACTACTTGCGACAACTTTTTTTTGAAAAAATTAAGTTATGGGGATTTTTTGTGATTTTTAAATTTATTTAGTGTATTTTAAGGAAAAAATCGTAAAATTGAAATTAGAAAAAAATGTATCATTATTAAAATGGGAAAAAACTGGGGAAAATGTACAAAAAATTACATAAACGGGGCCCGCTCTGTACAAAAATTTTCTGAACAAATTTTCAATTTTTCAGTTTTAATGTGTTACTTTATTATTCGTGTTTGAAATGACCTTCAAGATAAGAGATATTTAAATTTTTACAAAAACTACAGCACTGTATCTTAGTGACTATATGGAATTGCTTTAAAAAACAGTGATTATATTCACATAAAAAACTGTAAAATTTGAAATAAGCCAGTTATTGATAAATCTGAAGATCAAACTCTTCTACTCTTATACGAAACCTTCACAAAAAATTTCAGCAAATTATTTTCAAAATTTTTTGAGCATCGCTTTCCCCGTTTGAGTTTTTCGAAAAAACCCATTTCGAGTAAACCGCATTTTAAAGTTTGACATCTTGTGTAAAGTTATGGCATCTTCTTTTATTAAAAGACTTGTAGTTTTTGTTCTAGTGAAGGGACATTAATAACCTTGGTATTTTTATTAAGCTAATTAGATGGTCTGTAAAATAAAATCATAAAAAAATTGTCAATTTTTGAAAAAAATCATGATTTTAGGATAGTCGGATACCTTAAGAGTTATTAATTTTCTAAATATCTAAATAGCACTATATCCATATTAAAATATGTTTTCCATTAAAATAACATGAAAAACAAGCAAATTCTACTGTTTTTGCAGGTGTTGGAAAATTAATCCTAGTTTTTAGGATGAGATAATGAAAATATTTTGAATATCACTGTTTATAAAGTATAAGAAAACACAGTGTATTAAAAATAATATTTTAACCCATTTATTCACTTGCCCTGGTTGCCCAGATTTATTTTAATGAAAAAATAAAAAATTACAAAATATGATGATATTAAATTACCGTAAAATGGTAAGTATAATAATTCTTATTGAAAAAAAGCACTATGAGATAACTTGTAACTGGTGTCACTAAATCTTCACGTACCCCATAAAAATCTTCACGTACAAGCATTTTCTTTTCACTTTGTTTGATTTTACAAGCTCGTTATCTAATTTCATCTGGCAACAGTCGTTTGTGTAACACAGATTTTCTAACAGACGTGCGTTGGTCCTCGCTGGTAAAAAGTACTTAGACGATTGTAGCTCTAAAGAGTTGTAAAATAATAAAAATGAACCGTTAAGTAATAATTAGCAAACCTTCTACTATTTGTTGATACAAGAGAATCTTTCTACCCTTCTTCAAAATCTTCGGACAGAATGCATACATGTTCTACCACCTAAGAAATCGAGGGAATAAAAAGATGAGGTTGCAATTTAGTGAATCACTAATTATGCACTTATTTGATGGCATCTTCAGCAATGCAGGAGAAAGCAGCAACTATAATACATATACAACTGATTTTCATTACTTAGAACATCTTTCTCCCACAGAAAAAAATGATGCATATTAAATGCATTTTAAAAATGATGCCCTATCAAATGTGTACAAAGCAAGAAAAAAAAACGTTAAGAGACTAGGTATTTTTGCCCACTGTGTCTCAACAACCCAGCACTTTGCATTGATCATTGCTTTAAAAAGCTCATCGTACACAGCTACACAAATAAAAATAATAATTATTATTGGAATAAATTCCTCTATATATTTAATTATTAGATTAATATCTAATCGTCTAAGTTAAAATTTAAATAATAAAAATTAAAGATTAATATACATAATGTTTGCACTTTTTTTATTCATCCTTTCAAATAATTCCTTACTCAAATGGAGATATATTATCAATCTAAAATTGCAGCATTCACTACACCAGTGCTTCTCAAACTTTAAATATTTGGGACCCAATATTCAATCATAATTTACATCGCGTTCCCCATACAATAACAATGTATTGAATTCCGTAATACTACACTTTTGAAGTTAAGGCTAGAATACGATTTTAACAACTTGGATGTCACCGTCGTATATAAATGTCTCGCTCAGTCAAAGTGTTAATTGGCCCGGACGTGTATTTACGTCTTTTCGAAGTACAATCTTTTATGTGCACTGCTGTTCACAAAATTATTACGAAGGCTATGCTAAAAAAAGACAATGACAGTGTTTTCGAAGGGTTTACTTATTTATTCCTTTGCATACCCCCCCTACATCACATACGCAGAAAACGGTTGCACTGGGGAATAAATCACGTATCATTTCTCAGCAGTTAAAGGATTAATAATTAACCGTACAAATTATCAAGATAAGTATACATTTTTGTATATAATTTTATACATGATAAGCCCATGGGGTCAAAAGGTAATTATTAAACTGGTTCTTAGCATAATTAAATTAATTATAAAATACATTGTGCAATACTGATACATTTATAAGTGTATTATATCAGAGTAAATAGGTATTTATTTCTTATTACATCAGAATGTATTTTGTATGTTTACTGTCAGTAAATTATAATTTTTTAAAAATAATCTTTTGTTTTCGACATTTCAATATACTCGCATACCCTCGTGAGTTATGACACCCCCTAGGGAAGAGCACCCCACAGTTTGAAAAACGCTGCACTACAAGATATCTCGTAGCAGCAGTTTTTGTACACACTCTCTTATTACGAGGTATCTCGTAGTTGGCACTGGATGGGTTAAGTAACACTCTCTGCGTATCTAATAATTTGGTTGGATTATAATATTCGGATAGATATATCGCTTGCTGCGCCATCTGACGTATTTAATTTTCTACAGTTTTTAAAAGCTCTTAGGAAAGAAAAATAAAAAAAAATGTATTTTCTCTGAAGTTAAATGTGAAATTATGGTTCAGTAAAATGTACCAAAACTCAATATTCTGTAAAGTACTACTCAAACTGTTTTATTTTAATATTGACTCGACATATATAACGGAATACTCATGGGAAGATAGATCACTTTATATAAACCTATTATCTTTCGTAATCGTATAGTAGACTATTTGGAGTAAGACATTTTGTTTGAACATTGGAAAAAAGATTATTCCAAGTTAATCTTTTGCCAAAATATTGTACTTAAATAGGTTTTTTTTGTCAAAATATCCTTAAAACAATTTTATGCATATATTCTAATCTAACTGACACTAAACATCATGAAAATCATCCATTTATGTGCTTTTGAAAATCGCAGTTTCGAACATAGTCGGATACCTTAAGAGGAGTTGGAAACCTCTCCCTTTATACATACTGACAATATTAAATTGGCTGTGTTCGTTATACCTTTTCTCAAAATCTGTTTATATGTACATGCTTGACATATTTCATGCAATTAAAGTATACCTTTCTCATTATACTTAAATGAGCTTTTAGCTAATTTTGAATTTTTTAATAATTTATGAAATATTTTATCAAACATTGCGAAATTTAACCCATTTTTCCCATAAAAAATTTGTTAAATTTAAATTTTTGATTTTTTTACAAACAGCTCATTTCAGTACATATTAGCTATTATTATAAATATATCATAAACAATTTATATACCTGTGAACAGTAGTTTCTCAGAAAAGGTACATTGAACATCAAATTTTACATTTTGAGAAAAATTTATTTTAATGTATACAGTGAGACTTCTAATCGACTAGGAAATAAAAAAAAATTCTGAATTTATAATAACAGATACATGTATTGGTTTATATCAGACGTTCAACTTTAAAGTTCATACGAAGTACTTTGTTTACGTTTTTCGCCATTCAAATGGGTGTGGCTCAATTTCAACGTTTATTTAAAAATAGATTTTAAGATTTTACCCTAGAGGCAAGAGTAAGGTATATTTTTAAAAAGGTTAAAATCTATACAATGTGAAAATTTAAAAATCTCAAACTGTCAAAAAATATGATTTTAGCTTTCCAAAACCTCTAGATTTCAATTATATGAATAACTAAAACATTAAACTACACACTTTTCAATTTATGTTTACTCTAATAGTGTGTACGAAGTTTTCTTTTATTTTTGTCTCATTTGCAGACGCTGAAGGGTTTCGTGAAAAAATTGCGAAATTTGCCATTTTAGACTTGATCACTTATTTGTTCCCAATGAAATAATTCTACAAGATCACATATTTCGTTCGAGAACATTAATTCAGTTCTTTCCAATCGGGAGGGTCGGGTAGGGGTGTTCAAAATCTTAGGGATCCACAATGTCAGGCTGATACACGACGGGGACCACTGCGATCGAAAGTTAAAGAACCACTGCTCTAATATATATTTAAAACCCTGCTTATTCTTAAATAGACTGGAATAAAATGAAAACTGTAATCATATGAAATGTTAAGTTATCCGACTATGCTTGGAATCGTAATTTTGTAAAAGAGTACAAACGATTTAATTTTTTTTAATATTTAGCGTCACTTAGATTAGAATACACGAATAAAGTTGTTTTAAGAATACTATTTAAAAAATATATTTCAAATTGTGTGTTACTCTAAAAAATTATTTAAGTACACAATATTTTTTGGCAAAAAATTAACATTAGTGTTAGCTATTTTCAAAACATTTGCTTTTTGTGGAGTGAGTGAAAACTTAAGTTGCATTATTCAGCTACAAGAGATCTTTTGGTGACGGATCTCGTAATTTTGAACCATGATCAAAAGAGACGAGGATGACACCATCTAGTGGTGGCAGCCTTGTTGCCATATTTGGACGCTCGAATTGATTCAATACAAGCTTAATCAGAAGTTCTTATTTTCCTGTGAGCACTAGAACCAAACTGATACTCAAAGAATCTTTTACGTGCAGCATAATCATATGACATTCGTCCTTACGATTTTCACATTCATAAAATCTATCGGCTCCAACCGGGTTCGAATCCGCAACCTTCGGCTTACAAGACGGGTACGCTACCTCTCAGCCTAAGAGCCGACTGTGTGTGTTAAATGGATTGAATGAAATTAAATAATATGACAACCATTTTCTTCTACAAATACTTTAGGTAAGAGCTTGGCAGTAAATCGATCGCGATCGACTAGTGTACCACCAGGATTTGATGACCCCCTTTACTGAAACCTTAGTCCAGCTTTTCTCAAACTGTGGAGAGGGGGGCATGACAACTCTACGACGAGGGCGCGAGCATATTGAAGATTCGAAAACAAAAGATTATTTAAAAATTATTAATTTACTGAAAGTAAACAAACAAAATACATTCTGATATAATAAAAAAATAAAACACAGTTACACTAATGTATTACACTTATAAATGTATCAGTGCTACACAATGTATTTTAGAATTAATTTACCAATACTAAGTTAGGAACAACTTTCTTAATTACTAGTGATCCCATGAGCGTATCCTGTATATAATTAAAAACAAAAATTAACAATAATCTTGATAATTTGCACGGTTTACAGGTTCCGCTTCCCTATGCCATCCGTTTTCATCGTAGGCGCGCGTTTGTGATGTATTGGGGGAGGAATAAAGAAACAAACGATCTGAAATAAGTAAATCATTCGGAAACATTGTCAATGTTCTTTCATTGCATTCCAAAGCCTTCAGAATAATTTTATGGATAGCAGTGCATAGAAAAGATTGTACTTCGGAAAGATATATACGCCCGGGGAAATAAACGATTCGGCTTAACGAGACGTTTATATATGGCTTAGGAAGTTAAATCGTATCGTAGTTTTAGCATCAAAGTATGGTATTATTGAATTCAATGCATTTTTATTGTATGAGCAGGGGGAGGGGCGATGAAAATTATAATTAAATATTGGGTCGCGAATATTGCAACTTTGAGAAGCACTGCCTTAGGCGCAGACAATAGACGAAACATGTATTTGAAACACCGACACCTGCTAGACTCGAGAATCGGCTTTTCACAATTGAAGCGACTGTGTTTATTTTACTCCTTATTTAGGAAGGGAAAGTTACGAAATTCACCCCCAGTGCCACCGTTTTTCTGACAGGCATGCGTTGTTACGTGGTTTCTAGGGTTAAAAAAAGACGTGTTTTTCTACGTAACAATTGTTTACTTTCACTTTAAAGAAAGAAACAAAAAAGGATGAAAAAATAAAAAGAAAATAAAAAATATAATCTCTAGAGTTACAACATAACCTATATAAATAAAAATATAATGCGTGTTTGTTCAAAGCCGCTAATCTCCGAAACTACTGGACCATTTCCTCTGAAATTTTGACATAACGTTGCATTTGAATCCGGGCAGGTTCTTACATACTTTTTTATTTCGTAATTATTTCTAAATTTTTTAAAATTTAATTTTTAAGTGATTTTCCAGTGTTATGACGTCATATGATGTCACGTTTCTCACTAAATGGAAAATTTATACTTTACACGCAGTTTTTCAAGATTATTACATATTTTTACTACAGCTATGTTTACCTGTTGGAATATTTATCCAATTTTTCTATTATTTGATATTTTATTAGGATTATTTTTCGAGTAAATCATTTTTTAATGTTTATTCTTTTAACAATTAAAATTTTGTTTTGTTGTTTTGGCAACATTTAGATAGTATTATCGTGAGATGTTTATGTGTGTGATTTTGCTTATAAATTACGACTTACTTTTTCAGTATTTTCTCGGAGAATTTATTTATTTCTTTAGAATGCGAAGATCATAGTTTTTACAAACCGAAACTTCTTATTGATAAGGGTATTTCAGTTCCTATTAATGCAATTAATGTTAGTATAGTATATCTAGTTTAGATAGTATGAAATTAATATCAATATTAGTATCTTTCTCTCCCGTAATCCTGTTTTATATATAATTCAATGTATAATTTTTATATATATATATTTTAGTACTTGCGTTTTTTTTTTATGTTTTGCTTGTCCTTTGCGATGTTTTAATTTGGCAAAATTAATCCACAGGATTGTTCTTAAATACGGGGGTTTTTTTTATCTATTTTTGACATTTTTTTATGTTCCTCTGAAATATTAAATAAAGATTTTCTAATAAATATTTTGTGTGTGTACGAAACTGCTTATATTGATTTAATTAAAATATTGAGTCGTATTTTATTTTTGATATTTTCTTAAGATATATATTTTATAACTAGATGTACCACATGTTGCTGTGACTCAGTTAGGTTAAAAAGACTGGTGCGCCAAAAGGGTTACAAAAATAAAAAATGCTAAAAAATTGAAATAAAAAAATAAAGGGTACTTTCGTATTATTGCACCAACTGTATTATAACTCTCCCCGTCAGGAACCTCGATGTCGTATGTGTTGAATTGGCAACCAGATGTTTCATTTCGCGTAATGTTACCAATAGGTAGCAATAATACGTAACTTAAAATCTGTACATTACTGCAACATTAGACTGGCCACAGCACACCATTTTGGCGTGATTTCAAAATCATGCCAAAAACGAGTAGCCTACCAATATGAAATTAATATTATGAGTATTATCTTACCCTGTTTTATCTTTCTCTCCAGTAATTCTTTATTAATTAAATATATAATTTTTGTTTGTTTATATTTTAGTACTTAGATTTTTTTGTATTGCAATTTTTTTTTACACATTGCGATGTCTTTGGCAAAATTAATCGGTGGTATTTTTCTTAAAAATGTTTTTCATCTGTTTCTCACAATTTTTTAAAATTTCGTTTGATCTCTGTCTGAAATACGAATACCAAAATAAATATTTTACAATATATATTGTGTTTGGACGAATATGTTTTTATAGATTTAATCAAAATATTGAGCCTTCTTTTATTTTTGATGTCTTTTAAAGATTTAATTTTATGTTATAACTAGCTATACCCAGCTAAATGTTGCTGTAGATCAGTCAGCTTTAAAAGACTGGTGCACCATAAAGTATGTCATGAACCTTACTAAAGTGATAATATGTACACAAGAATTAAAACAAATAAAAGAAAAGGTATATAAGTATTATTGCAATAATCATCAACTCGTGTAATAACTCGCCAAGTTGGCATCCTTGATTTTTATGTGTTGTACATGCTGAATCGGCAACTAGGTGCTTCATTTCAAATATCACCAATAAGTTGCGATAATACGCAAGCACCAAAATAATTTCAAAGTACATAAATAAGTTCATAAAATAATCAAAAACATACGATAGAGGGGCAGTCGTTTAATGAAAAAGAATTAATACATTAATTTGATCAAAAAGCTTTCTTAAGCAAATAAAATATACCCAAATTTGATGAAAGGGCTCTACTTTGGAGTCCATGTGGGCAAAGGTTTAATTTTACAAATATTTTGTGATGTACTGCATTGCTATTTTGCATTCTTTTACAATAGTGTCAATTTTGTGTGAGCATAGTTTATTATTTCATTGTTCTTCATTTAGTTTTTTAATTGTTTTTCTTATTTCTCAGTGCAATTGGGGAGAATTATTTTGTTTTGTCGATTAATTTTCATTTGAAATTATAGGGAAATTGACCTCTTTGGAGTGATTTGTTCAAGTGGAACAAAATATTACGTTTCCCATTGCATCAGAACTGAGCGATGTTGATTGATTTGCATTTGAAGTTAAATATTTTGTTAGTATTTTTATTTTTTCAATTTTTTAATTTTTTGCAATTTTATGTTTTAAATTTAACCTTCGTATTTTTAAGTCAACCAGCTTTCAGTGTCTGTTACATTTTGAATGTAGGTAGTCACCTTAATTATTTTTTGATAAATTGCATTGCTATAGTGTGAGTGATGGTGTTGATTTTGTATCAGTATATCATAAAAGTACAAATGGGCAAATTTTTCTGTGGATCATGCAAAATTTCATACGTACCATCAATTTGTGACTGTTGCTAAAGAACACACAAAGGTATGTGTATATTAGGATCGCCGTAACAAAATTGTGTGTGTGTTGCAACGCAAATAGCACCTTGATATCGAAGCAACAAAGATTCTAACATTTTTTATATGAAAAAGAGTTCTTCAGTCAGATTTGGGTGGAAAATAGTCTGATTCTCATGGTGGAAATTTGGCTGTGGTGATGCTAATACGCATGTACCTACACAACAAATAATCGTCCATGTGAAAAGCAGTCAGTGTCTAGATATAAGCAATTCTGTTATAAAGATAGGTTTTCAAATGTTGATTACAATTGCTAAAGCTAATTGAATGGTGAATTGCAAGAATTATCAATCATAACCAACACTTGATCATGCATGTTTTGCTAAGAAATACAAGTTAATATTTGAAATTTCTCTGCGCATTCCACTGAAAATATCTTCAGCTCACACACATGTATGGTTTATATTTCTCCCCTAACTTTGTTGGAGATGAAGGAAAGCAGACACAATCAAAAAATGATTGCAAACAATGCACAAATTTCCTTTCCAGTGTTATTGACATTTTTAACATAGGCAGTCCCCTTAATTATTTATTTCTACATTGCATTAGTGTAAAGCTGTCTTTTACTATAGAGTTGATTTTATTTGAGTATAGTTAATTTTTCCCATTGTTGTTCATTTACTTTTCCTCTTCGTACTTATTACTACTCCTTCCTTTCTTCCCAGCAGAATATTATTGGTTGAGCCAGCATGTTCTCATCAGCTTAATTACTGAATAGTCTCATAAATGCAAGACTCTGAAATTTAAGGGAGAGACAAAATGAATGTTTGCACCACTGGAAAAATTAAACTGCCATAACTTGGAGAAACACCAGAGCCATTAAAATTTGGATTGTCAGATATACTACAGATTTAAAACATTTCCTATATCATTGAGAAATACAATTCATGTTTCCAAACTAACCCTTTGCCCTTGAGGAATCTACATTAGAGCCATTTAAAAATTATCATCGAGCTTGAGGTCTCCACTATGAAGACAACATAAATAATTTTAGGTTCATAACGTAAGGATGAAAATAAGCCATAATAACTTTTATTTATATATATTTATTAATATATTATTATATTATTAATAAAGTATTTGATTAACAAGTTACAAAGAAATCAGTTAAGGAAAGTTTTGTGTACATATATTTTGCTGCCCATCTGATATAGTAGTTAGTGACGCTGGCTGCTGCGTCGTAGGGTCTGGGTTGAAATCCTAGAGAAAGCATGTTTGTTTGTAAATGTATAATGCCTTTGTGGCATGAGGGTATTCTGAATAGCCATTAAGCTGCAAATCCTATCGTGATGTTGGTGGAAGGGAAGAGAGTTGGGAGGCCTCTGACCACCTACGGATGTTGGGGTGGAACCAAGCCAAATTGTATCGCCACCTGCATGCTGCTCAAAGCTACAGCTAACAACAGGCATACATCTTAGCCCTATGTCAAGAAGATTTCGTGGACCTCGATCTGACACTGTCAGGCAAGTGGAATTAGAAAACAACAAAAACATTTATAATTTTTTTATTATAAAAAACCATACCTAAAAAGCAAATGTTTAAACATACTAAAAATATATGCTTTCTCTCTCTTTTCTTTCTTTTTAATCACACTAAGCCACAGCAACGCGTGGCAGGGTGCAGCTGGTCAAGTTATAATTAATATTATAGACATCTTTTTTGCTCACCCCTCCTTGACCATTGGGTGAATCGCATCACCATAAAAAAATTCTAAGTAGCCCTATCATTTAAGTCTGCCCACCGCTGCTTTGGATGAATCAAGAAAAAAAATTCTTTTGTCTTCATTATTTACTTGTGTGCATTATTAAATTAAGTATTACTTTTCCTTATTAGAAATTAATGAATTTTTTGATGTTTAATTTTTACTTTTAAAAACCAAGTTGTGCTAAATGAGGGGGAATATATCTTCATTTCTGACAAAAATTGCATTTTCCGTTCTTTTTGTTAAGCTTAAAAAATTTTTTATCGGAAACTTTTGAGAGAAACACGTAATCAGGTCTTTATCAGTTTTCTTTTTTGTGGCCAACTATCATCAATTAAGTCGAAAATTCTGCCTTGCTGTTTTCTGTAAAAGACATATTGATGTTCCGCACAGTTAACTTGCTTTTATCAGTAATTCAGTCCATTCCTTTGGAAGTTGTACCAAAATCACGAAAGCATTGATACCTATTTGATGCATGCGGTACCATAGAAGTATCTCATTGAAGTTTAAATTTATCACAGCAATTTTAACAAATAAAAATGTAATTTTGTAAGTGTGTATTTATTTTTTTTCCAGAAAATTACACATGTAACGATAGTAACTAACAATTAATATAAATCAGTTTTTCCCACATTCTAACTTTTTTCACA
Source organism: Trichonephila clavipes (assembly GCA_019973935.1). Classification (NCBI taxonomy): domain Eukaryota; kingdom Metazoa; phylum Arthropoda; class Arachnida; order Araneae; family Nephilidae; genus Trichonephila; species Trichonephila clavipes. The sequence continues at coordinate 61,293 of BMAU01007243.1, read as the reverse complement.
TTCCTTTGATAAAACAGTTTGCTTAAAAAATAAATTCGAAGTTTATTTTTGATGTTCATACTTCATTTTTATTTTTCAGCTTGTAAATAATAATCTTCTTGGGGAATATTGGGTCTTTAAAAATTATTATAAACCTTGAATCGAAGAAGGTGTGATTGTGTAAATTAAGCCTTGAATAAAAAGATTAAACTTTCCATTTAGAGAGAGGTGAGACTGCTAATAGACAGCAGTGATTGATTTAACGTGAAGTGAGGCTTGAGTACTTCCTAGCTCAGTGCTTCTCAAACTTCAATCATTTGCGACCCAATATTCAATCATAATTTTCATCCCGCCTCCTACATACAATGACAATGTATTGAAATCAATAATACTATACTTTGACGCTAAAAAGCTACAACATTACTTTAACCTCTTAAGTACTACCGACGTATATAAACGTCTAATAATTGCTCAGGACGTAAAGCGATAATTGATCTTTTCTGGACTGTATAAAATTTTTCTGAAGATTTGGAATACAATAAAGTCTTTCCTGAAGTGTGATTTTTTCCCTGTTCTTGCTTCTCCCCCCCAATACATCACATACTCGCGCCTAATTAAAAAACGGTTTTCGAAGATTTGGGATACAATAAAAGCTTTAGTCTTATTCTAATTGTTTCTACTCATTTGTGTTCATTTCTAGGATTTACGTATCTAATGTGATTTCAACCCTGTTTTACCTGTAATATCATTTCCCTGCATTGCACGGCCCCATGCTTTAACATTGGTTTAAATGGTAAACTCGCCAAATCAGCTAGCGCCAAGTTGGCGACGGATTTGGCGACTTAATTTTTGGCATCACACCATACCCTCTCCTAATAACCCTGTCTAATCGCGGTATTGTAAAAAAACGCTCAGTGGCTTCTGGGTGAGCTGAATCGTATAACTTTTAATCGGCGATTGCATTGAGTGTGTTATTGTTTTTATTGATTATTATTTTGTGCTGAACTATTGCTTTTGTTAGTGGAAATTGTGTTATCATGATTGTAAACTGTTCTACAATATATGTTTTGGCAAAATAAAATTGTTTTTGGATTCCATATCGGCTTCAATCATTTCGATAATATATATATATATATATATATATATATTTTTTGGATATAATTCTTTATATGTCGAGTCCATGGGATCACTAGTAATTATTAAACTTGTTCCTAAATTAGTACCATTAAATTAGTTATAAAATACATGGTGCAGTACTCTGATACACTCTGATGTATAAGTGTATAATATCAGTATAAATGTGCATTTTATTTTCATTGTATCAAAATATATTTTTTTTGTTTTAATTCTATACATTCATATTTTTTAAATAATCTTTTGTTTTTGACTATTCAAAGTGCTTGCGCCTCCCTCGTGGAGTTATCACGCTCCTCAAGGGGGTCCTACCCCACAGTCCTAGCTTATTTGTGTAATATTAAGATAGATGGTTTGGTCAATTATAAGAATTAAATTGGATTATATCGCTTGTGAAGTTGGTGTATTGCCTAGACATAAGTGATCCAATTTATTAAGTCCTCTAGTATCTCGTCTATCTCGCTATTGCTTCCCATATTTAGAAATTGTGCATTTCTTAACTTAGGTTATTGGATTTGTATTGTTGTTCATAATTGTGAATAAGTACAAGTTGTTTTGAATATGGTTAAATCTTCCTTAAGACCCTCACACTCTAATGTGTGACGCGGGTCATCCATTGGAAGCTTTCTTAATATGAAAATTATTTAACTTTCTTGATGCCATAATTTATTAATACTTCATAGTATTTTGAATACCCTCTATCTAAATTAGCACTCATTCGTTATCGTCTTTTATATTGTTTGCCAAAATATTGTATTTAAATAATTTTTTTGTCAAAATATCCTTAAATGAGTTTTATACATGTATTCTAATCTAAGTGACACTAAATATCATAAAGAACTGTCTTGTACTTTGTGTGGCTGATTTGCAAAAAATCCTCGAATTCCGATTAACTTAACAATGTACTGGATGTATGAGTGCAACAATTACAAATCTTCAGAACAGATAGAGTAAACCAAGACGATTGGAAATCGCTTAGGAATTCATGGTCGCGGAAACACTTTCCTGTCGCGGTAGGGACCACACAAAACACAAGAAAGACATAACACGAATAAGGGAAGAAAAACGTGTTCATTGTCCTTACTATAGCAAAAAAAATCTGATAAAGAACATTAAAGGGACAATAGGGTAGAATCTTATGTTAAAAGGGGTTACATGACATTTGTATGCAGAATCCGCCAGACTGGAAATCCCCCCGAACGTGACTGGCGATAGCGTGTTTACTGGTGCTGCGAGATGTCCAGCACACTCTCCTCGTTGTATGTCGTTCTTAAGCTTCACTCACTTCCTTGTGTGCCAACCATGGAGAATTTGCCAACGGAATATCTCTGGTGCAGGTTTGCATTCTGAGATAACGTTTTGCGTACAACCGCTGTAAAGCTCGTCCATTGCAATCAGCGAGCTCAGTATCCGTGTAGTGTTCCATCCTAATATTGCTTTATCGGTTGGCGAAATGAAGCCTTTTCGTGAGCGTAGCATTAAAATCACAGTGTGCGGGCAGTCACCGTCAATTGATGTTTTAGTTTACGTAGCGCAATCTATCGCGCACACCAATCAAAGATTTACCAGCATTTTTTTGTACTAAGAATAATAGACATGTTTTCTATTGTTATTCTTGTCCTGTCTTTTTTGTGTTATTTCTACCGCGCTAGGAAAGTATTTCCGACCATGTCTTCCTGTGTGATTTTCCTTTATCTAGATGTACTTATCTGTGGTGAAAGTTTGTAGCCACTGCACTCATACACCCAGGGCCGGTTTTTCCAATAGGCACTTGGTTTGAATGCCCAGAGAAGCTGAACTTAATCAGATTTTCTGGTAAAAAAATTCGATTCACCAACAGATTTTACTGTAGATATAAGATTTATTCGACATTATTTTTTAAAATTGCACAAAGTAATTAAATAAATGTTTTAGTGTAATTGCATGTAATAACATAAACGAAGATTTAATATGATGTAAAATTCAGTTCCCCGATCAAGGATATTTGATATGAAATCTAAATTTCATAATGCTTTCCGGACATATGGAGCTCAGGTTTGACGGAGATGAAATGGAGATCAGTCATTTGTCCTCCTTTAAATGATGAAACATTTAATGATGTGGAAACTTCAGTGTATGTAATTGACACAATAAGCCAAATGTTATTGGAAGTTATAGGTTTAAAGTGGGATTTTTTTTTCTTTTTTTTACGAACTGTTCAGATAAGTTGAGCTCAGTTTATGTGCGTTATTCAGAATCTCTCTCTCGATTTGTTTGATGCTCAAGGAGAATATCATAGAGTTTCAACTGGATAATCATTCATTAAACGAATTTATTTATTTTCAAGATCGATTATATAAAAAAATTTCTATGAAATTTCATAACAGTTAGATGATTGCTTCGTATTTCATGTTTTCTTCCCTTTTTCTATTACTTTTTACACATAATATGCATTCCATTTAGGTATTATTTTCCTTAAAACCTTAAAATTGCGCGATTTTATTTTATTTTGAACATAGATGAGCATCAGCTGTGATGGGGCTTTATTGCGCCTTCTAAGCTAATCCTGTTGGAGAATCTTTGGGGCCAGAATGGCATTTCAATCCCTTCTTCTCAGGAAGAAAACGCGATATGCAGATTAGGGAATAATTATATATATATTGGAGTTTTGCATTCGCGAGTAAGTCGGCTGGGGAGTATTACATGAACCATATAAAAGTAGGTTAGAAGCCAGTAAGTTGCATAGAAGCTAGATCAATTCGGATAATACTATATACAGAACATTAATATTAAATTAATTGAATACAAGAGGGAGACATAAAGCTTGGTTGCTGATCGCCGTGTGATATCGGTGGTAGGTAGATTATTAAAGTTTAGTTATAGAGCGGACTCTAGCTAGTTAAGGACTCTGCTATAGATAAAGATTCGGAGTTAATTTATCGCAAAGATAGTGAGTAGGATTTCAGGTGCTAATTTAACTTAGTATTAATAATTGCGTCGTATCATTCCTGATATGATTTTCTAGAAAGACTTGTGATGCATTGATTAATGTAAATTTAGACTATGATAAATTAGATTTATTATGGAAGGTTCGAGTGGTCAGTCATTTATCCCTACAAATCTAGGTCGCGTGGGTGAAGAAATGATACCCCCGGGCAGGGGGTATCACACAGTGTAGCAGTATTTTCTAAAAAAGTAAAATTTTATAATTTAAAGGTTAACTACCATTAAAAATAAATGTAAAACTCTAACTAAAATTTAAAATAAAAACAACTTTAACTTGCATTATATTATTTGAATTGATAATAATTCTGAATGATTCAAAAAATAATAAAAAAATCCGTAAAATGACTAAGAACAATTCAGTTTTGCTTAGAAATCATTTAATGAATATTCTTATAATAACCATTTATTGTATTAATTTAAATTAATTAGAGAATAAAATAATCGCTGAGATTGTTGCGATAATACTTAAGTAGCTATCAATTGTTTTGATAATTTATCCAACTGAATGTTTAATATAACGATACAAACTAATATAAACAAATGACATTTAAATGAATTTTTTATTACACAACACATATAGAATTACATTGCAATGAATGATATGCAAGAGACATCAAATGTTTCGTGCATTGCACGAGACGTTCAGTTTTACTCCATATATATATTTACACATAAATATTTATACATCTTAGGTAATATTTCATATTTGTGCATATATTAATGAACACATCTCAAGAATAAATGCCACTTTTAAATGTGGTTTTATGGATACAGAATATACTCAAGCGAAGAAAATCAGATGAAGAGGATCAAATCCAAGAAATTCAATAAAATAATACATTTACCCGATCATATTTTGACTTGTTTCTCTCAATTTCTTGAAAGTTTGAATTGCAAAAGTTTAAAAATTGATTTTTTATCTTCGTTTAGTGTCAATACAATTGTGTTAAAGTAAAGAAAAGTTTTTGATATAATATATTACGAATAATTTTTACTTTTTTACTTGTAACGAGCTTTATGCAGTTTATGAGTAGTTTTTTATATTCTAAGATAATATTTATATAGAATTATATATATATATATATATATATATATATATATATATATATGTTTTTTCTCCTAAAAGCAGATTAGTGTATTCAGCATAGAAAGGAAAATAGCAGTAATTTCCCAAAAAATGCATTTTCTTGAATTCACTTTATTTTATTTTTCCTCTTATTCTAATTTTCCAAGAAATGTCAGTAATATTAACATCAAATGACTAACTTTATATGCATTTTTTTAATATTGATAAATAAGTGTATGCAATAACTATGTGCTTGATTAACTACTTTAAAAGTAATAAATACATAGCTATTTTATGTGGATATTAAGTACTTGATGTGTAAAATGTATACAATATGAATCGAATTTGAAAAAGAATATATTATTATAATTTTAAAATATAAAATTCTTTGTTAATCCTTTTTTATAGGAATTTCAATGAAATATTGCTGCTAATGCTAAAAATATTGTCTTGCACACCTTACAGTACATTTGACATTAACTGTGGTTATGTTTTTTTTTATGATTTTAACTGACATTCGTGTTTCTAAACAGCCTTTTTCTTATTGGACAACTGTTGGGGAAATGACAAGCCTAAATATTCTAGATCTTGTGGTTCGACTTTCTTACCGACACTCTACATACTTTTAATGTGCCCCCCCCACCCATATTGGATTGAATGGTAATGAAATAGTCGATTTTTTGGCCAAATCTATAAACTGCTGACACCTTGCGGGGTAACACATGTAACTTTTGTCGAACTCTTCTCTATTACAAGGATAGAGTTAAGTAAACTTTGAAGAAAATCCCGTTCTCACCCTTGGTATTTTGGAAAAAGAGTCCTCGTTGGTGTCAGCAGCTCAATATTCCTACAAATCAGCAGTAGCCTCTATCACGCATTTTCAATGACAACATCAAACCTCCTAATTTTCAACAGGGTCGGAAAATCTTTCCAGATGGTTTTGGGTGTAAGACAAATCAGGTATCCACCAGTCATATTCTTAGTCACTTGAATTTTACTATTGGCGATGGTTTAGGAAATTATATTTTATTTTTGGATGTTTTGGTGATTTCCGGTTTTATGGAGATGTGTGGCTAAGCTACACCACCTGGAATTAAAATCATCAACAACAAAAAAAAATGTGCGATATAAAAATGAGTAGATAACGATAGGAGTTTAAGCGTCATCTTAATACATAATCTAGCTCATAGTTCCTCACTCCTTCAATGGCCTGTATCATAGTCTTAAAGACCAAATGTTTTTCTGAACCTTTAAATGCGGTTTTTGAGACAACTTTAAATTAAGGGAGCAAATCAGTTTCTATGTTAATATTCTTTTAGATTTTAAACAAGGTTTATTTCTGTAGTTGCAACGAAAATTGAGTTTAACATGATGTTCAAAATGTAAACATGAGATACATTTTGGATATCATCTATATTTTGATGCGATCTGCTTTAAAATTTATTTAGATAACTAATGCTGCATTGCTTCGTATATAATATACATGTAATTTATGATAATTCTCAGATTTTTCTGAACTCTCTGATGCATATTTTTTTTACTGTGAATAATGTTTTTAATGCAATAGTATGAAATGAATGCGACTTTTTTAAATATATTGTGATGACTTTCCAGAGTCTAAAGTGTTCATTTTTACAGTAGCAAATGCAATCAATAAAATATCAAAATAAACTAATACCTTTCTAACACTATTAAAATATTCTTTTCATTTGAATCTATTTTGTATTAAGGTATATGTTTTTTTGAATCAGTTACAAACTTTTAGAACATCCACATTGTAAGTTTTGTCTATGACGTACCATATTTTAAAGACAAGTATGATATCATGAAAAATTTTACAAGGAAAATGTGCAGTGTTTCTGAAGGGAATTTTTTTATTTATTATAAAAACAATAAACATGTTCCTGATTTTAGTACAGAAAGCTTTTTTTATAATCTATATTATACACTGACATTACATATATCAACATCTAGATATATTGAACTCTCGAATCTGATACACATAAATGCATATTAGCAACATGAAATGAAAGATATCCAATATCATGCGTAATCAACATTGAGAAATACATTATGATGTGAAAATGACCATTCTATCACATACTCTGAATGACAAGCAATGCACTTTTACAAACAATGAACTTTGCAGCAAAACATCGGATAGACTAAAAATTGAAATGACGATTTTTGGAATTTATACATTTGGATAAGCAACGTTTTCTTATACTGCATGCATTTGACTAAACAATAAATAAATTATCTGAATTACCATAAATTTTGACTAAGATAGTCTTTGGCACATAAAGCAATTATGCATGACATTATATCTACAGTTGAACAACAAATTAAGTGAACATTCAACACTTAACACCTAATAGATAATAATAACACGTATTATTTGTATGATTAATAACATACACATACATTGCTTTACATACATAACATTTATACTACATATGGATAACAATTTAAACAGTCTTGTATTTGAAACTTTTAGTTAATTCTAAATAAAAAATATTTACAATGTAACATAAATACGTATTACGATTTTAGATGAAATTGCATTGATCAGAAACAAATTTTAGAAGTGAAAAGAGCTTTTGAATCAATTATTTAAAAGTCAATGCTTATGTAGAATTTTCTTTTTAAAAATATTCTATATTGAAATAAATTCAAATTTGCAAATAAATAAAATGCCGTACTAACTTGGTTTGCCGAAAACAAAATATTCCGCATTTTTAAGCATAAGTGTTAAGTTACTAATATTGTGTAATTAAGAGCAAACAATATTTAAAAAAATTAATTTCCTAAAAATTCCATTATAGATTATATTTTAATGACTAAATTGTGTTACGATAAACTTTGTTCAAAAATAGGAAAAAACAAATACATTTCATGCAACAAAATAAATAATAATGGGTATGTTCTACCGGATTTCTAGCATGATGCATTAGAAATAGAAGCAAACTATTTTTCCCTTGGAATGTCTTCACTTTTAAAATACATTGCACCCCTTGGAGATATATCAAATTGTTTTTCATTGTGAAGAAAACACAATTCTATTTATTTCTTTAAATTAAAAATTTAAAGAAATATTTTTTGACAGTATTAATAAATCTATTTTATATGCCGATAAAAAGACAAATTTCTGCACAAATGAAAGAGATATATGCTTGGAAAACACATTACTTTCTCCTAAACTTGATTTGTAAATATAAAGACTATATTCACAGCTTCTTTCTTTCAAAGATGCATTCATTGCATTGAGGCAATTTCAACTTCCATACATGTAATTCAGTTAAATTTTGACATAAAGCTGCGATGTATTGCGAAGAACTTGCTTATTCAGAAGAAGTTTCGGAAAAAGTACCTGGGCTAAAATTGGAACATTTGCTCGGAGATTTTAAGGGAATAAACTGTCCCGTCTTTTCCTCTTTGTTTGGTCCAGTGGCAATTTTAGGTCTTTTCCAATGCCATCTAAATCCTCTGAGCAATCTGCAATAATTGGCGTCTTCTGGAGGCTCATTGTCGTCTGAAAAAACAGCCACTTTCTTCGAAAAGCTTAGCTGTTGTTGTCTGGTAGATGATGGCTTCTGCTGTTGTTGATTTCCAAAACTAACTTGGTTGAGCATCGCAATTGAGCTATCTCTTGTCACATTCGACATCTTTGGAGCGCGGACACTGTATTTTCTTGATGCAGCTGGACTTTCATTATCCATGGTCGAGTAAACCGTGTTTTGATACACGGAATGCAATCTTGTAATTTTGCCTTTCAAGCAAGGACAGAATATCAGAAGGAATGTCCTTCGGTATTTTTGGCTTAGAAGACAGTATAGAACAAAGTTCCCTGCTGCATTAACAGCAACCAAAAAGTTGAAAATGTTCCCCAATCCTCTAAGTAGCAGATCTTCGTTGGTTCCAGGTTCTACGTGATGGAATGCCTTGTACAGAAGAGTTACAGCAGTCGGTAACTGACACACTAGGAACAAAATCACAACTGCGATTAACATCACAGTTATTTTGCTTTCCTGAGTGGACTGGTCTCCTGTGTCTCGCCTTCTGGTCATTGTCTTCCGTCTGCTTTTCGAAGAATGAACCGACTTGATGAGAAAAGCATTGAAAAACGCCAATAAAAGTAAAGGAATGAAAACGAAAAGAACTGATATTATCCAATAGTACACAGTTACGTATACAGGATTGTTACCCAAATCAGAATAATCGACTTGTATTTGGGTAGCATTAGTGACTGGATCTACTTTTTCCAAAATAATCCACTCAAATGCGGTTGGTAAAGTGATGAAAAAACATGATAAGAAAACAATTATGATCATTTTCTTAGCTCTGGATTCTGTGCAAAGAACTTTACCTTTCATTGGATGACAAACAGCAATGTAACGCTCTATAGTGAAGGTCACTGTTATCCAAACTGAGCTGTTACTAGAGGCATCTGTAATAGTTAGCATGTAAGGCCAAAATCTCCAGTACAGATAGAACTGTGCGTCATGAATGTAAGGATAATGTTGAAAGGAAAGCAGAAAAGAAAATACTAGGTAACTCATGTCGAAAATAGCTAGTGCCGCCAAATACCAATTTGTGGAACTTCTCATGCGTCTTTGAGTCATGATGAAAATTGTGATTGTGTTACCTATTACACCAATTATCATAATAATTGGTACTAGTACTCTCTGAATCCAAAATCGACTGAGTAACTGAAATTCTTCCAGTGAAGGATCTGGTTCCGAGGGTGTAACGGATGGAATGACAATAGACGACCAATTTGAATTCGAACAATTAATGTCATTGCTCTGACAATTTGTGCTGTTGCATAGAACACTTTCGAACATTGTACAGTTCTCATCTGAAGTTACTGCTTCATACATTATTGTATCGTTAAATGCCATGAATTACAGAAGTTTGCAATTGGTTATGCAGAAAGATACGTGTTGTGAATGCGTACTGTAGTATCAATGTCACAACATACTAATCATTCACATTTTAGAAATGTCGTTTGGAAACATAGATTGCTTTTTTAGTTGTTCACTGTAAACTAAAGTACTTATAAGAGCTTATAGTTTCTAATAATAATTTTTTAATATTAGGATATCGAAGAAGTACTGAAACATTAACGTGAAAAAACAATATATATCAATACGTTTCAAGGAAATTAAGTATATATTATATTTAGAAATTGCTAATTTTTCTTCTTTGGATAACGGATGATTACTTCAATTGATACCGAGAGATAAATTTTCCTCTTCATCCGTACAACCCAAAATTTATTCCACCTAGCTAGTCAATCAGATTTAGAATTTCTGGAATAATAGCTTAATAAATATTTTTCTAATTTGCCATTGGAATTTGAACATATAATGTCACTTTTAATACAGGAAGAAATGTATTTTTAATAACATATGTATTACTTTAAACCGTTTTTTGATGCATTAAAAAGTTCACTTTCTGTATAATTTAACGTGAATGAATAGATATATTTGCAGATAATATTAATGAGAAATATCTTGCTAATTGAAGAAATGTGTAGCACTTGTCCATGGTAAATCAAAGTATCTGAAAAAAATAAATAAAATTAGCATTTTACTTCAGAAGCAATATATAAATAAAAAATCATTTAATAATTTAACAAACAAATTTCACAAAGAATGTTCTGTGATCTTTAACATATTAATTTTTAATATTAGAGGGGAAAGAAGTCCACATTTTTTCAAAAGGTAGGCAAATTGCATTAGTTTATCAATTAATACTTAATAAGTATTTTCTATCTTTTATAGAAGTCACAGGAGAGCCGAATTAGAGTTTACAGCAGCAGGTTAGAAAATGAACTACATCTCACAAAAACAATGCATTTTGGTTTTAATAAGTATACATCTGTTGAAGCCGGGTTTAAACTCCATAGATTATTTCTGAAAAGTTACAGAATACATAGATGGCATTTTAATGACATATGAGAGTAGAAAAATATATTTTCTAATTTTGAAATTGAAAAAATTAAATTAAATAATTTTGTTTAATATCGATCCAAAATTCTTGTTGAATCTCATTTTTTCAATGAAAACCCAAGCAATGTAGTTAATTTACAAAATCATCAAAACTAAAAAAATCATTAAAAGAGTATTAAATTTATTCAATTCGAAAAACCTTCTGATAACGTACATATACCTACAGATAAATACATGTTGTTCCGTGCTCTTTATAACTAATTTCAGCTAATTCAGTTTCTGGTAATGTAAATATAACAAAATGTCTTTAAAAATATAGGGCTATTCTTAATTCCTTCTAAGGTGCAGGAGCGCTGTAGTAAAACAACTATGACGAATACAGCAAAAAAGAACATAAGAACACATGAAAGAATGCAGAAGACATTCAAGTTTTATTTACGTAGTTAATACGTGTTCTATGTGTGAACTCTTGATCCCACAGCGTACACCAGTGCAGTAAATAACCGAGTTTCTGCAACACTCTACTTAATACGGTGCTATCAACGTCATTGAGAGCCCGTGTTATCCTTTCCTTTTCATTCGTGTTATCTTTAAACTCGGTCTTCTACATTAGACCCACGTTTTCTGTAGAACCACATGTAAGTATAACACGAGCTCTCAACAACGTATCTTTATACCATGGTAAGTAAAGTGAAGCTGGAAATGATTGATTGATTGAATATTAACGTCGCACTGTTTTAGCTACACGAGGGCTTTTGGCGACGGACCACGTAATTTTGAACCATGGTCAAGTGACGTGGACGAAACCTGAGCTGACACCCCCTCTCCTAAATACCATACCACACCAACGGGAGGACGTTTCAGCTCTCGACAGATTTAACGTGCATCGCTGCCCTACACGGCGGGTCTTTAGTGGTACTGGGCTCGAACTCGTGACATGGCAAGCCACGATCCGATACCTATACCACTCGGCTACCGCGGACTGAGGCTGGAAATGAACTATCGGATTTATCTATGCAGTAAGACTAAGGGCTTACAAATAGAACACCTTTAAAATAAGTATGGTAAACTTGAATTCCTTCTGCATTTTTCCCTGCGTTCTTTTTTGTTGTATTCTTATATTTTTTACTACAGCGATCCAAATCTCTGGAGGGAATTATGTGAATAAGCTTATATTTCGTATTAAAAGACATTCTATGGCAGCATAATTGATTGGTAAACAGGTAAACCAAATGACAACTACCATAGTTATTCTGTCCCCGTAACTCAGTGCTTCTCAAAGTTTCAATACTTCCGACCCAATATTCAGTCATAATTTTCATCACCCCCCCCCCACCACCACCATACAAAACAATGTATTTAATTCAATAATACTATACTTTGACGCTAAAGCTTCAATACGACTTTAATCCCTTAAATGCCACCAGCGTATATAGTAGTTTCGCTCATCCAAAGCGTTAATGGCCCCGGACGTATATAAGCGTCTATTCAAATTACGATTTTTCCTGCGCACTGCTTTCTATAAAATCATTCCGAAAGCTTTGGAATGCAATAAAAAAAACCTAGCAGTGTTTGCGCAGGATTTACTTAAATCAAAGGATTTTCTTATTTATTCCTGTTCTCCCCCCTCTCCAATACATCACATACGAGCACCTGCGTGGAAAACGGTGGCATTGGTAAGCTAATCATGAACTTTTAATCAGCAGTTAATTATAAGCTTTAAGATTAATTGTAAGCTTTAAAAATTATCAAGATAAATGTTAAATTTTGTATATAATTTTAAATATGACAAGCCTATGGGATCATTGGTAATTATTAATGTTGTTCTTAACTTAATATTCTTAAATTAATTATAAAATACATTGTGCAGTACTGATACATTTATAAGTGTATTATATCAGTGTGGATGTGTGTTTTATTTGTAATTATATCAGAACGTATTTTATATTTGTTTACTTTCAGTAAATTAATATATTTTTTTAATCTTTTGTTTTCGACTTTTCAATATGCTTGCGCCCTCCCCCCTTGTAGGGTTACATGCCCCCTCCTAGTGGGGCGAGCCTCACAGTTAGAAAAAAACTGCCTCAGTTCTAACTGCTGCTACTGAAACGAAAGTGTGTAGACAGAAGTTTCGTTAAGATATAAGTTTATATAAATATTATTTGAATGCAAAACTTTTCTCTTAAAGTTCCAATGATTTATAGTGCAAAACTAATTCTTAAATATTTTCATTTCATTTACATAAAAATATCTCTCGAGCCACGTGAATCTCTTCTGAAGATGCCAGTAAATTTTATCCATCACTGTCACCAATAAACTGATTAATTTCCTTTGTACTTATAAAATAGTATTCACACCTTTCTAAATTTCCTGCATAACAGATTAAAACGTAAATGTTAAGCTTGTTGACATTCTTTTGTTTCTAATTTAATAGTGAAGAGAAAAATGTTTGACAGCAAACTAAGATGAAAATTATTTACTGTATTGTATGTAATTGTGATATGCACTTTTCTTTGATAAAAATGAAGAATGTAATCACGCGATTTTCGGTTATTTTGTATAAGGAAAAAGAATATTGTAACCAGTTTCGCCATAAAAGTTTTAAAAACATTGGATTCTAATAGTTATAATTTTAAATTTTTGAGCTAAACACAAGATCGTTAAAATAAATTCTAAAAAAAAAATTAATTTAGCATTCGCTTATTTTGGGTTAGCAAATGTACTTTAAGTGGTAATTTTAAAAATCATGTAGAGCTAAGAATAAATCGTATTGTGATATAGCAAATATATCTTAAAATGTATGTTTACATGCTTCATGGAATTAATGAATTTTGTAAGAATATTTTTTAAAACAACTCCTTTATAGTTATTACATAAATCTTATAATCGTCATTGTGAACATCTTTAAACTGATAAATAATTTTATCCGAGAGAGAGATTATAGTTTGTTAAGTTATCTCGGTATTATCATGAGATTAAAATGTACGTTACGCCACTTCATTCTATACAGCTTAATTATACTTATATCGTTCGGAGAAAATGCATTTTTCTTTTATGCTTAATATTTGCTACTATGTTTGTAATTGGATTACAGAAAGTCGTAATAAAATGATATTCTAATAAACTTTAAAGTAGCTGATTTTAGATACAATTATTTAACAAAATATACAAAAAGCGGCGATCTATAAAGAGATTGTTTAATTCTGAACAAGAAAAAATAAGTCATAATCAAACGTTCTTACTATCTTTATTTAAAGTAATTCCGTCTTATAATGATGATTTATCTTCTGTGTAAAATGTATTCTTTTTAAGAAATTATTTAGTATTTGTTTCAGCAAATGACTACAAGACATAAAACGTTAAATAATTCATTAGATAACATTTTGAATTTAACACCAAGAAAGTAGGAAATTCCAATACCGTAGAAATAATAATTTAAATGTTAAGCACATTAAAAGTATAATTGTCACAGAAACACATAAAGGTAATATTTTCATAGCTAAATACATATACATACACTAAGCTATGTGATACGTAAATTAATAAAACTATTTTGCTTTCTGTGAATTTAGATATTTATCAAAAATTAATTAAATTTCTACATATATATTTAATAACGTATAAATTTCTTTAAACTTTGTTTAATCCTGTACTTTTAGAATATAGTTAAGCCTAAAAATTCATAAATGCACAATCTAGTAAATCACATGATGTTTACTTGCTTCCTGCATCACACAAACACACTCAAATTCTGCTTCTTTTTTCCTTTATTTTACTAACAGTAATGCTAAGCGATCACACAATCTTACTATAATTATCAAGACAAGACACTATAAACTATGGATATTTATTTTTCATTTTATTATTTTAATTTATTTATTTTTCATTTTATTATTTTAATTTATTTATTTTTCATTTTATTATTTTAATTTATTTATTTTTAGCTTTATATAAGTCCTGCTAAGTTTCTTTAAAACCGAATAATAGCAATACTCGTATGCCTAAAGTGTACTATTTACTCATGTTAATTATAATTTAGTATGCTATTATTATTTAGATACGACCCAATTTTTTTTAGCAGAAGTTGTGCTAATAGTTTCAAATATGATAAGGATTTATTTTTAATTACCCTATTAAGAAGGGTAAGTATATTTTTTAAAGAACAACATATTTTAGGAAATTGGTTAACTGGCTATTTTATATAGTTTGGCATTAATAATTCATGAATAGGTTTTTAAACTAATGAATGGTATACTTTAAAATTAAACACAGCTGTCTTATTCCTAAATTTCTGATTCTACATATATATATATATATATATATATATATATATATATATAACAACTTTTAAATTTTTATTTTTAAAAAAAGTTTTCTTTAGAAAGAAGCTTAGATGTCAATTTAAGAATACATAGAAGATATTTTCCTAGTAGTTATTCTAACAATAATGATGGAACGAAAACTTAAGAAAATGTTTTCTCAATTCCATTTAGTTAGCTTCAAAAGCTTAGCTTAAGACCACAACATGTCAGTTAGTTATCCCGAAACATGTCACTTTTCTTAAATTAACATTATCCCACAAATCCGCATTTAAAGAACTTCTGCGAAAACTTGTAAATACACTCTCCTCCCTTCAGTTCAAAGGTTTATAAAATCATGTATGTTATGTGGGACAAATAATTTTGAAAGTAATTTAGAATTTAAAAAGGAAAAACAAAATTTAACCTTCGTTTTTTCTTGAATAAGAAAATAGATGCAATAATATGCACTTATAATTTTATAGTGGCTCAAAATACCCCTTTGAAGGACATGTTTGTATAGAACTGTATTTCATGAGAAATATAAGAATCGTAATTTAAAAATCTAACATGTTTCTTACTCAAGAAGTAATCTAAAAGGAGTCAAAGTTATTAATTAGCTGTTATTTAATTTTTTTGATTCGAAATATGTAATTTGAAATATAAAATTTTTATTTTTTTATGTATGTTTTATTTTTGCCACCTACATTTTTAATAAAAATTATAATAACTACAAATACGTTTCCTCTCTCTCCTCTTCCTTTTGACAAAATGTAGCCTCACCAGTAAGTTATAGTTGGAATTTTCAGAAGTAAAACGTCACACACACACACACAAATATCGTAAGTGCGGACATATGGCAACACTATGGCCTTGAAATATTATTGAAATATTATCACATAGAATTTTTCGTGCACAAAGGTCGAGTTTCGAACCAAGTAAGAATCATTTGCGGAGAGTTTTGATTTATTTCTTTAATTTGAAGAAATTTGCAGCTGAGGCACATCGATAACTCGTAAAAGCTAATGGCAAGACTGCTTTGAACGAGATAAATTACAATGAGTGCACTCAAAGATTGAAGACGATAGGGTTCAAAGTTGTGTATCAATAATGTAGCGAAATATTTTTGGATAAAGATTCATGCGAAAAGCAAGAAGCGCTTACATTAAGTTACTCAGCAAGTAATTTCACATCTTTTAAAATCGTTGGTAATCATTCAAAAGCAAATAAATTCTGTTCTATCCGTACTGAAGACGAGAAGCGTTGAAAGTTGAGTTTGCACATGTGAAATACTCCATACAAAAATAAATTACCAAAAAGAAATTCCCACCATTTGTTATCAAAATTAGGCTTTATTGTAAACGAACGGAACATTATATTTTATTCAAAGCATTCTCAAACTATAACTACTAACTTCCCCCATTTTTTCGCAGCAAATGCCCCACGTCGAGAGAATGCGTCATCTTTTAAGGTTACCCACGAATAGACCCTATTTCTGATATCTTCATGTCATGTTAAGTGTTGCTGAAATACAATTATAATTGTGAGACACTTACCACCGATTAAAACAAGAGTTAGCTAGAAGGAACAATGTCGGGTGAATACGGAGGGTGGGTCATAAGTAAGTTTTATCCGGCGTTGCAACATGTAGACATGCATTATCATGCATGAGAATGATGGGTCTTTTTTCTCATTTCATGGATCAGCTCAATCTCATTAACTGTACTCGGTAGATAATACCAGTAAGGGTTTGGTTGGTTTGAACCACTCAAAATACGCAACAGAACGTTTGCCTTATTAAATACACAACGTGAGTTTTTCCACGAATATTTGACTGTTGATACATGGCGACATAATTTCCATGATTTCCTCTTCATTCGGTTTTGTAGAGGATCCATTTTTCATCATCAGTGACTATAACATACACAATTTTCTTTCGTTTCAGCCTGTCAAGTAGAATTCCAAATGCACAAAATCGATATTCAACGTTTCTCGGCTTCAGTTTATATGCCATACTATTAAATCATTCACGGCAATTTTAAACAACGTGAAATTGTTTGCTGAGTCACCCCTAATGTAACTGTAATTTGTTTTGAGTTAGGTTCCACGTCTTCGCACACTTACAGACTTCCGCTACGTTCTTTGTCTTCGAGACGTCAAACTTACCATTCTTAAAATTTTGAAGCTATTCACGACAACTTCTCTCCCCCAAAGCAGCTCCAGCATAGGCTTCTACAAGCAATACATATGCTTCAGCTGCAAATTTCTTCAAATTAAAAAAGTAAATCAAAAGTTCCCTCAAATAATGCTTATTCAGCTCAAAATTTGACATTTTCGCAGGGAAAAAAATTATGCGATGCACTGCCTGATAAAACTTGGAGTGACCATAATAATCAGGGCTCTAAATTTAGGAATAATGTTTACGTTATAAATCAAAAATTTAAAAACCATCCCACTTTTTAGTTTTTGATTAGGTTTTATTTTCGGAGAAAAAAGTATTATAAGTATCTAAAGTTTTAAGGAAATACTTTAGTGATAAAAATATCACATTACATACATCCTACGCAATCGATAATGTAAATGAATTTTCATTGTGTTTAAAATCGTCTGTGTTTCATGAAATTCTGTATAGGGAAACAGCGCGTTTTACTACAGGTGGTGAATTTGAACAATGTATTGTTTCAACTGATCAAAGATCATATCTAAGTTAAATAGTTTTCTTCTCGTTTTTCATTTCACAGTAGATTCGACGCATTAATGTTTTCAATATAATACAGCATTAATTTTAATTTAAAAGAAAATATTTTACGAATAAGATAAAAACTATTCCAATAAATTTAGAACCGTAAATTTAGATTTTACACTTTTCATCATAAAACAAATATTTACATCTGGTTAAATTGTTCCATTAAACTTTGTTTCATTTAAGAAAAAATATATGTTTAAAAATTGAAATAGTAAATTCTACTGTATACTGTACTGTTATGGAGGGGGGGATTAAGTAGCGCAAAAAAAATTGTGTTCAGGAGGTGAAATTTAAAACTCCCTTCCCTCTGAACAGAATTCAGTTACTTCCGATCATGGTGTCGTAGACCGGGCAGAAACTACTTCCTAGTACAAGTAAAATAAATGAGAGAGGGATGACAAAATTAAAAAAAAATATTCATAATAGACATGAGTTATTTCTGTGCTCAAAATAAAAAGAAAAAATTTGATGTACGCACGTGATGCGTATAAATGAAAGTTGAATGAATGATGAAACTTAGAAAATGGTACATGCATGATTTTCTAGCGGAATCACAAAAACTGCTCGAATGAGCGTCCACCAGCAAAGATGCAGGCCTCACACCGCTGGCGGAGGGACTGTCAAATATTTGCAAATACCCCGGGCATCCCCCGGATTTCGCCTGCTGCGACTGCAATCCTCGCAACCAAGGCCTCGTCGAAGTCGACGGGGCTTTCGTAAACATGACTCTTCATATGGCCTCAGAGGAAGAAGTTAAGGCAAGAGATGTCAGGCGAGAGTGCTGGCCAATTTACCGGAACGTGCCACCAATCTATCGCCCTGAATATGCTGCATCCAATGCACTTCGCACACCTGCGCTGAAATGTGCAGGCTCTCCGTCATGTTAGAACCACATACGAGCCTTTATGTTAGCTGGAACACTTTGCAGTAGACCTTTACATCCTTACATACAATTAGCACCATTCATTTAAATCCTTGTGTACTACACTTTGCATGCAAATCGGGTGATTTGCATATTCGGGTATTTTGCGGGTTAAGATTGCTAATGTTTGTTATGAATAACTTTTTTATTTAATTTTGTAGTCCCTCTCTCGTTTATTTTACGTTTAGCAGGTAGTAGTTGATGCCTAGTCTACGACCGAGCATCGAAGATCGTGAATAACTGAATTGTCTATAGGGGAGAAGGTGAGATCAAATTTCACCTCCTGAACACAGTTGAATTTGCGCTATTTAACCACCCTCAACGATTCAAATTTCGAGCTTAAAATTTAAGTTTATGTCTAAGCTTTGAAATTATTTAATGTGATACAAAAAATAAAAGTAAAAAATAGTTCTCCGTTACTCCAAAGGCGCTAAGACGTTTGGGACCCTAAATTTCTTGTTTACTATTGTTTGTCTTGTGTACTATCACCCCTTAAAGTTTTGTCGCAGAGTTAAGTTACACCCTGTATAGAGAACTATTTCAGTTGTTTAACTATTCAACGTACACACTTGAAATTTGGAAGGCATGTTCCGTTCATGGAGTAAAGATCCACTACAAAAGGGGTTATGCGAAAATCAGCCCGGGGTCTCAAAGGGCGCTGCGGTAAGCGCACTCCTTTCATGAAGCAGCATTCCTCTAAGAACAGATTTTATAAAAATAGAATCCAAAAGATTGCTACGATGGGTTACATTATAGAAAAAAATCCTGTTTCTGAAATGGTAGACACACATAATTGAAATTTGTTAAGCACAAGTTCCATTTGTTGAATAAAGATCCACTATGAACAGATTTTATGGAAATTGACTTTTATGGGAGAAGGAGAGGGAAATTACCGATAATTATTGGTAAAAAATGCCTTTTTCAAGTTACTAGATCTACAATAATGAAATTAGTATACATGTTTATTTAACTGATTTGATATTCGCTAAGAAAAGGTCTTTCACGGTAATTAGATCTCAAAAGGGGTTGCGGAGCTTATTGCTAAGATGTTTCCGTTTTTGAGCCACTAGAATTAGACTTTAAATTTGTCAATCATGTTTTTGTTTTTTTGATTAGAAATAGAAATATGTTTTATGGAAATCCATTTCACCAAACCTTCAATTTTAGAAAATATTATTCCAAATTTCTGTCCATTTTATATCAAGAGGCGAGAGTTATAAGGATGTTTTTCAATATAATTGAACGCTATTGCTATCAGGACTTAGATATCAATTATATATATATATGTGTGTGTGTGTGTGTGTAATAATTCCCTCCAGTATCCTTTTGTAAACTCTTTGTAAAAATACTTAAACAAATTTTAATTCTTTGATTTAAAAATAACACTGTAATCTTAATCGTAATCGGCTAATCCGACATCCCTGTCCCGCCCATTCTATCCAATCAGAACTACTATTACGTAATAACCACTGCCGGTATGAAAGCAAAAATCATGTGTAATCGCTCTCTTTGTCTGCTTGCCGTCCGCATGTAAACGGCCACGTAAGAATGTAATTAACTGCAGCTCTTTGTCTTTGTGTGACCCAACATACCAATGCTGCTTGTCGTTGTCTGCTTTGCTCCGTAATCGTCGGAAGTTGCTTTATTCAATGTGAAAATATACCGCAATTGTGTTTTAATCTATTGATGTGTACATCATAAAAAAGGATGAAAAGTTATTCTGAAGATGTTTTCACTAAACCAGGCATGACAACAAACCAACACCGGCCAACGCTATTACAATAATAATATATTATATATATATATATATATATATATATATATATATATATATATGTGTGTGTGTGTGTGTGTTTCTGTGTGTGTAAGATGGCGGGTAACGTATATATTATATATATATATATATATATATGTTGTTTGAATATATGCGAAATCGCATCAATCCAACACCATTTAAGCGATCACTATTAAAATTGACATTATATATATATATATATATATATATATATATATATATATATATATATATATTTATATTTATATTTATGGAGAAGGTTTTGGGGCCATCTCTTTGCTGCATACCTTCACCAGCGGGCGCTGGTAAAGTGTCATTTTCCCACTCATGACATGCCGGACATGAGTACTTGAACTTGATCACTAGTCTACAGGGGCTACTTTATAAAGGGAAACATAATATTAGTTACATAGATCCTAAAGGGAAACATAATATTAGTTACATAGATCCTAAAGGGAAACATAATATTAGTTATATAGATCCTAAAGGGAAACATAATATTAGTTATATAGATCCTAAAGGGAAAATAACGTTGGTTATTTAGATAGTAAGGGGAAATGTAACGTTAGTTACGAGCAATACTTATAGTTACTAACAGTTACTTACAGCTTTAGGGTATTTGTAAAGCTTTATAATGGATTCTACGTTCATAAGTCCAGAATAAACCATTTTTTACTTATGTTACATATATTTATGACATTAAGTAATACTTTATCTTTTTTTCCTCGCATAATCAATTAATGTTTTTTTAAACTGTTGATTTTTTTTCCAAAAAAACAAACAGTAATACATAGAAGAATATATAATTTTACATGCTTTGAGTGTTTAAACTCCTGTATCAAATTTTCATTAAAGCTAAATATACACATGTTTGGAATTAACGTCGAATGTAAACTCATCTAGGTAACGAAAAATATTTCTCGTCTCCCTTTTCTAACTTCCACACCACACATGTGGAATTCAAATTCCATTTTCATTTCACTTTCCCAAGCCTCATTGTTCTTCACGGGTATTTTTTCTTAAAACGTCTTAAAGCACAGATTTGCAAATTTAGGACATCCTGATCTCACCGAAATTACGAATACTAATGAAAATTTAATTAAATGTTTTACAGTATATTTAATAATTCAAAACTTTTTAAATGAAATATAAATTTCATGTTTTTATAAAAACCAAATGTTTCATTAAAATTCAGGTTATATTGTTTTTTATAAAAGTAAAAATTAACTGGGATGACAATTTATGAACAACAAAGCATCAATGCTGGATAAGTTAAATTTCTTTATTGTATTTTAAATTATTTTTGAGATATTTTTAGTAACATTTTCTCCTGAGTTATAATTAATCGCAATAAACATTTTGCAAATTTATAGCACTTTTATAAAAAAATTTTCAATATTTTAAGGCTGTTTTCGGTAAAAGTACGAGAGCTCCAACTAAATGCGAAGCACATTTTCAGACAGAAAAATGACCCAATTTCCATGGAAATTTGCAATATTATAACTCGTACCTCTGTTAACAATATGTTTTTTAAAATTTCAAAACATTGCGTGAATACTTTCTTCTTTGTTTTAATACGTGAAAGCAGAGCCTATTTAACATTAGGGTATAGGATAAAAAATGCGAAGCACATTTTATACCAGAAAAAAAATGAATCAACTCAGTTAAAAATGGGAAGTATGATACAGAATGCTGCTCTCTAAAGGATAGTGAAGCCAGAATATATCATATTAATTTTTCATTTCTTTTACATCTGAAAAAATGTTCCAAATTCGGGTACTATTCTTTAGCATTAACCAAAAACAACCTTAATACTTAATAATAATCCATAAAGTGATGCAATAGTATAGTTCAATTTTCTCATGTAAAGTTAGCGTTGTTATAAATCATTTCTATCGAGGCAATAATAATAATAAATATAATGGCAAAAAATATGTACTTTATGGGACAGATGGAAAGATAATTCATACATAATGATGTTCCAAAAAACATTTTGTGTTTTTTTAGAATCATTACGTAATTTTTTTTTATAATTGCGAGTTCATTCTTAATAATCGCGTGTTATTTAGATTAAAGAGAGTTAAATGAGAAATTTTAACTATATTTTTTCTGTCATCAATTATTATTACTTCTAGATGGATATGCATACGCTTTAAAAATCCCTCATCTGGTTTTTTTAACTACTTTAATTGAAAAATTTGAACGTTTTTCTCTTCCTTGTTAAAATGACTCGTGTTCTTCATATTTACTCCTAGTAAATATACAACATTTTGACGATATCATACATGATGCAAGAAAAATCTAGCTATAAAATTGTATTAAAAGGTTTAATCCGCCGTCTTGACACAATAATCCGGATAATTATTATCCTTGGAAAGGATTTTAAGACCTTTTGAGGGGCATTAATTTTAGTATCATTAATAAGCTTTATTTACGTACATTAGGAATTAAATTTTTTAACAAGTTTACCTCCACCACAAAGTGATAAAGTATAATAACAAGCTAAAGTAAAACATTAGTTGCACCTTTCTATTTTACGCTTAATTGATCCAAATGCTATTATTTGCTGAAGCATTTTTTTCCCCAAAAGAGCTACTTACTTTTGATATACGGGTAATAAGAAAATTAGTGTGCTAAATTTGTTCGAAACAGAATGGGAAATATTTCGAATATTTTTGCAATAAAAAGAATCACAGAGATATTCTTAAAAAATAAACTGTTTAAGATCTTGAGAGTCCCAAAGTTCAATTTGTATTATCAGTTAAAAAGTCGAAAACAATAAAATAACTTTAAACTATACACAAAAGAGTTAAAAATTGAGACTTTAAATTCCCTGAAATTTATTTATTTTTATTTGAAAGCGTATTAGTTTAGATCTGTTGACAAATTTAATGCCTTAAAATTATTATTTAATTTTAAGGAAGTAACCAATATACTTTCAAAACTTTATTTAAATTGATTCACTTCTTAAAAATCGAAATTATTCCGAGTTGCCCTTATTGGTATAAATATACTACACAAAAAATGAAATTAGTAAATTAATTTAATCCGAAGAATAACGAATCACACATAAATAAACTTTTATTTTAAAGTTAAAATAACTAAACTGCTTTCTGCGATTGATTTAACCATCCAAATTGTAAAATAATTCAATGGAACAGAATTTAAGCACTGAACCTTTGAACCAAAATCACTTTTAACTAATATAATAGGGCTGTATTAAACAACGAAAGATAAACTGCGTTTTATTTAACTATTAAAACACACATATCCAGTGTATAAATTCGCTTTTAAGCATTTCTTTAATTCGGAAGTTAAATTAATCACAACAAACTTAAGCGAGAAATCCGGTAATTAATTCTAGGAAAACGTTGGTAAATGTACCAGGAAAACGTGATTCTAATTTCCAAGAAGTTGAATTTGAATTTAAATTCTCTCGGTTAAGAACTTTGTCAATAAAGTTTATTCAACAGGATGAAATAGGAATGAAAAGAGAATGCGGTGAAAAAATTCCATTCCTTAATGAAGTTTGCCCCAGCAATCGATTCAGTCGGCACACGATCGAATAGGTGGAATGAGATAAAAATGGAGCTGTGATTGAAGTTTGATTAAAAGGAAAACTTACTTTGACTTTCTAACATTTTTAAATTACAATCTCCGATCCAAGTTTTGACTTTCGGAAAGAACAAAGAAAAGGAAACAGTTTTTCTAGAATTTATTAAAATAAATCATAAATGTAAGGAAAAAAAACATATCATAAGATTGAAATCCATAAATCAACATATAAGCATATTTATGATCTCAAAAACAAGGGGAATACTTTTTCATAAGTTGTTATTTGAGTGTAAGTGTAACAAGAACCCTTTTTAAAATTCTTAAAATCTTATTTCTGATAAGCCTTTTAACTATATATTTGTCGTTGTTAAGAATTCAAATGTTGCATAGTACTCCTAAGACTTAATGTTTTCCTATGTATTCGGAATTTGAATTAAAATGGTTTTCAATATTGGAACACGAGAAATTAGAGGTCAATCGGAGAGCTACGACGAGACACTTTAACGAGACTATTGCATCTACACAGCAATCTTTCAGTGGCAATAGTAGCAATCAGGGAACACATGATGCGCTGGTTACGAGTTCATGACCATGACAACAAGGCTACTGCTAAGATCAAAGAGTATTCTTAAAGTGGGAAATATAGGTATATAAGGGAAATATATATTGAATTTAATAGTGCACGGACCACAACTTAGGCTATGCTGCACCAAAAAAGGTGTTTAAATATAATTGATATCTTAAAAAAAGATTTAAAGTATTAGAAAAATTATATAAATAATAAAACGCAGTATAAATAAACATACATATATATTTCAAAGTAAATCAGTTTCAGTAGAAGTGGTTCACACTAAATCATATATTATTAAACAGATTAAAGATAAGAAATTTGAAAAGAGAGGATTATGAATATATACATAGTGTTACACATTTTGTGTAACGAATGCTTAAAATAGCTTAAATAATGTGTATACATGGATATTTTATACTTTAATACTTCTTTCTGTTAAATTTGTTTTAAAATTTAATATTCGCAATCAACAACGATTCCTACATTATAATCGCGATTCAATGGAAAACATGGCGAAATGTTGGCTATAGAGACAAGTTGGCATAATGAGTGGCGAGTTGGCAACCAAACGGAGTCTTATGGAAATTAAGGGAAAAATCTAAGTCGTATCTATGATCTATCACAATCTATAAAGCTAGGGGATTTTTCTCAAGAAATCCGTGCAGACCGTAAATAGGGAGTCGCTTGCCGAAACTAAATGAGTATTGTGTGCCCGTTGAAGAGTTGACTAGCCATTAATTATTATTTCGGCTGTTCAATAGGAGGAGAGAGTATGGTGAATAATCTTAAGCATTGCGTATTTGTATTTTAGTTTCTGATAGTCGAGTCTGAGCGATGTAGTAAGTGTGAAGACCTTCTGGGATTTATTAAGCGAATTTGAGGGTTTTATGATGTATTCCAAGGATTATTTTTCAAATATGAATTTGCATTGCTCCTGAAGATCTGTTTTGCTTTTTGAGACAGATAGCAAAAAATTCTCGAACCCCGATCTACATAACAATACAAACAATTAAAATGCGACATACGGTGTACGAAATTTTTCGGAAGGACACTCAGGAGAAGAGTTTCACCGAAGAACGCATATTTGTGAGTAAAATTTGTAAGCCAAATGTGAAAACGAGTAGATTTGGAATCCATTTTTGGAAATTTCACCACAGACCATGCACAAAAGATGTTTGTGCATAAGCTTAGTTTATTGTTGACCTTCGGGTACTGGCGCTGCTCTCATGTCATTTGATTACGATCTAGGTATAAATTCTTGCGGTCCAGGACGGCACAACTAACAGAAAAAAAAAGCATCGCAGAGCTAAGATCCCGCTTGCTTTTAATGTTACTACGTGGTTCGACATCTAAAAGAATTTATTTCGAAACCCTTGCTAAACAGTTAATATTACGTATCGCAGATAGTAGAAATCTTTAGATAACGTGCCGTACAAAGTTTCAATGTAAACTTGACTATATGTAGGAAAATGTTCACATAGATTATTTTTCTGTATAAAGACCAAAAATATTCATTTCTTCATTAACTGATGAATAATTGTTCAAACACCTAATACCTATATAATGTATGGAAATATAATTTTGTGCAGCACAGGAAAAAAATAACTGAGTTATTATATATCAAATACGAATCATGCGAATTTACAGTTGATTAATGATTTATCCAACACGCAATATTTCATTTATCAAAAAATAATTTCTAAAGTATATATTATTCAAATTTTTTTTTAAAAACAAGTAATTTAAATATTTTATACAAGTAACAATAATAATAGTAACAAGAAATTATACTCACCTCGGTATTTGAAATTTGTATTTTAGTGCTGGATAAGTTCCATTAGAAATATACGGGAGTACACTAAGATTTTTAGCAAAGGAATATCACCTGAAATATGTAAAAGTTGAAAAGTTAGTAATCAAAAAATACATACATTAACTAATATAAATTAAAATAATTAGACAATACACTTCATACGAGAAATTTGATGCTTCTTTATTGATTTTCCAAACTGATTTAAAATTAATTCTCCGCCTAACTAAAATAAATTATACATTTCATGGTATTCAAAAATAAATCTCTTTTTTTTTAAAAAAAAAAAGAATTTTGCTAATAACTTTATCGTAAAATCAGGCTTATATATATATATATATATATATATATATATATATATATATATATATATATATATATATATATATATATATATATATATATATATATATATATATATATATATATATATATATATATATATATATATATATATATATATATATATATAATGAGTATTTTTACTTTTAAATTGAATTTTTTTATTCTTAGGTATATAAACTGTATAACATGCTAGCCTTTTTTTACGAAGATACCTAAAATACATTGTGGCGCTATAAAATCATTAATTCGAGGTATTATTCCAAGAGCTTTTGTAATAAAATAGTTTACACTTTAGCTACAACATTTAAGTCCACAAGGAATATGATTTCTTCTAAATAAACAATATTTCAATACATGTATGTATCTAACTTTTTTAACGCTCGTCTCTATTTTTCAATTTTTAAAGTTATTCAATTCCTACTATTAGCTCACACTCTCTATATATTTATTTATCTTGGTGAAATTTTCAATCGTTAATAAAAATACATTTTAAAGCGCTCAAATGAGCTGAAATTTTAGATACATGATTTTATTTTGGATGACAATATAATAATTTAATTCTAATTAATAAAAATTAATTGATTAAAACTAATTATTCAAAGAATTACAAATAGAACCCCGTTGGCATTATTTTTGACGACTTGTGTCAAAACATGAAAAGGTTTTTTCTCACGTTTTAAAGCATTCAGTTGAACTGAAATTTTATACACATGATTGTTTTGGATGACAATACGATACTTTAATGTTTATTAATAAAAATTAATTACCAATTAATGTTGTGATTATGTCATATGTATAAACATATTTATATTAATTGTAACTATTTAATAAAAAGTAGCTAAAATAAAAAAAATGTTGATGTGTAAGTAGGAATTGATTTAATTTTTTTTTTTATATTACTTGTTTTTATATTCAGCGTATTACGCTCAAACGTAAATTTCAATCTTATTTTTTTGTGTTAAAGCTGCGCCTCATGCGCCTGACTTTACAGTGCATAAGAATAACTTTATTAAAATGTGCTCTTTATTCTAGAGTTATTATTAATTTAAATAGAAAATGTGAATGTGAGAAGAAAGGGGTTTTTAGACAAACACATAATTTATAGGTGTAATGAGACATGATAAACAGATACTCAATTCGTTTTATTAATACTAACAATAAAATGAAGGGAAGATAATCAATAATCAATCAATATTAAGAGATAATAAGATAATCAATCAATTTCAATAAGAAATATGTATAATTTCTCTTCAGCAAAGTAATAGCTCTCAACGACGGGGAAGAAATCAAAGAATTCTAGTCAAGAATTATTATTTTGCCTCATATCTGAAAAAACACCTTCCAAGAATTGAATTATTTTTAAATTAAATTTTTCTTACTCGATAAGCATCTATAATACGTTACATCTAGTATTCGAGCACGTTAAACATTTTAAGTTACATCAAACATGTCTAAACATGTTAAATTATCTCAGAAATATGCCAGTCAATCTATTCGAATCATCTCTTCAATGAGAAGGCAATAGGGATTTTACTTTGCATGACGGGGACTTGCATTAAAATGTATGAGAAGATATCCATCTCTAATTATTACAGCGTAAAGGGTCACAATAGGCCCGAGGATGTTTTATCTACATCACTGACCTATTATGTTGATGATCATTGACCGAAGCGATCAATGATAGAGGTACAAGAGTAATATGTTCCTTTATTTTCTAAATGTAAAACATTTTGGGGCCACAAATCAGGAATATTTAGGAAGTATTCTTTTTCCGCATTATAAATATATATAGTCAGTTGTGATACAAAACTCGAAAGGTATTCTATTCATATCCTTACTAATATAATAAACGCGAAAATTTGTATGGATGTTTGTTCCTCTTTCACGCAAAAAGAACTGAATGGACTTTAATGAAACTTTACAATACTATAGCTTATACATCATAATACATAGGCTATAATTTATAGATATTTTGTGATGTGTCCAAAATATAAAAATAATTGTCAAGTAAGTAGGAAAACATTCTGCCATCTCCAAAACCCCTCACCACAGCATATATCTATCTTTTATGCGTGAAGCAAAAATTTCCCTTTTGTTTTGTCTACGTCAGCGACAATGCAAGCTTGATTCTAGCTTATTGTTTGGATCAATGTAATCACTATTTTTTATATCAGAATAAAACTTACTTTATCGCTTATGGTATTTAAAGCAGATAAACTTTAGTCTTTCACACTACATCGTTTGGACTAATTTTCATAATTTGTTTGTGGTTAGTAGTTAATTATAACGTTATAATTTTAATTCAATAGGCAGGTGTTGCATTTTTAATTACAATAATAATAATAAATACCGTACTGTATTGTTTGGAAGTGTAGAAAAAGTACCTACGAAGAATTATGCCGGACAGAATGTAGTATTAACGTATTACACTTACAGATATAAATTATTTACACTATTTTAATATCGTTCAATACAAAAAATTTGTAACAATGTGTTACTTTTGCTGAGCAGAGATCAACTTAGGAAGGTGTTTTCAAAAATCGACCCACAACAGAGTTATGGAGAGTTAAAAAAATCCTTTTATATCATCTAATAGATCTACAGACTTAATGTTTAACAAGCATGTTTTTTTTGTTCAGCTGAAATATGAAAAAAAGCTTTTTTTTGTGTGTGTAATTTATAATTCACGTAAAATTAACTCATTTAAAACTGCTTTATCTTTCAATATGTATTGTTTATTTTTTCAATTCACCCGTGCGAAGAACGGATATACCAGCTAGTCTTCCATACTTTACAATTACTTATTTCCATAATTAATTATTTCTGTTATAAACAAAATACAAACCATAAGTTTCTGAATATATAATAAAATTTTGATTAAAAGCCATTTCTTTCTAAATTGGTACTTATGACATTTTACTATAATGAAATAATGTTGTTGAAATCGAGAATCCTTCTGATTGCTAAACTGTTTTCCAAACTGATGCTGATATTGTTAAACTCTATCTTACATCTTTTGATTGGCTGCCTTTGATTTCGATCAGCTAATATATTCGAATTCCAATAATGCTGCACAACCTCAAAATGGCATTTTCAGGATAAGCAAATATAGGTGTTGTGTGAAGTTAGAACATATCGATGAACCTCCAGAACATTAAATGAGCTCCCTCTGTAGTCTAGAGGTCATGGTCATGAATTCGTGGCCGCTCTCTTTAAGCTGTGGGTTCGATTCCTGATGCTACTGAAGTTTCACCGCGTAGAGAAGCTAATGTACAGTAAATCTGTCGAGGCCTGAGTTGTGACTTTGATGTGGTGTGGAAGATAGAGAAGTGGCGTGTGTATCATTGTTATCACTTGACCATAATTTTTAAATTACAAATGCCCTAATGTTTCTTTAAGTGGGATGTTAATAAATATACACTCACATTTACTCATACAGAACCTACATTGCTGGCCATTACAATTGCAACACCAAGAAGGAATGATCTGGTGAATGTCAAAATCATAAAAAAGGAAGACATGTGAATATGTTGGTAAACAAAAACGATCAGTATTTCAGCTCATTTAGACGACGCGGAAGAAAGAAACAACATCTGAAGAAGTGTAAAAAAGAAAAGTTGTGCAGTGGACTTCTCCTTCAGAAAGTACTTTGTAAGGTTGGAGTTTCCTCAGAATATCGTGTTATTCCTCGAATAAAACAAATGCTTACCATCAAATGTCGAAATTCAATAGAGGGAAGATCGTTGCCCATCAATAATGTAGATTATTGTTCTGTGATATCGCACGTAACGCTGATTGGAATCCAATCACTGTCATGTAAATACGGAATCAATTGGATGCTCCGTATGATACTGAAAGGCATGCAGGACAATTTCTTCCTATTTAATTTATAAATGCCACACCCCCCCCTTTATTAAAAGGGCACAAATTTCTTTTCCAAAAAAGGTTTTGCATTTTTAGATTTATAAATATCATTATTTTTTTAACTAGCTTTATTTTATGTTTACTAGAAAGAAAGAAATGCTCAAGGTAATTTTAAACAAAATTCATTTTTTCTACTAATTTTTTAGCTAAACTAGGATGGTTTCGGAGTTTTTATTGTTAAATGGCAAAATGGTAACTTTCCATCTTGGTGTATACAATTTATTTATTTCAAAATAGTTAATTGTATGCAATAAAAAAAATTTTGCAATGCTAACAAATATGTAAATTTTTTATGACCTATATATTGATTAAAATAACAATACAGGTTAAACTAATAAAAGATCATAAAGAAGATGTTTGTTTCTTCTTCAGATTTTATCTGATTCACCGTGTAAATTATAACTGACTAGGCATTTATAAAATAACTTCATTTTATTTTAAAATTTTGATTTTTTATAAAGCACTTTATACATGTACGTATCATTGAAGTAAGAGTTATTAAAAATATAATTTGAGAAAAATTTTACATTTTATTACAAACATATTCATTGTTTACAAATAAAGAAACGGATGTATTTTTTGTCAAAAAAAACTGATAATTATAGAAACTTTTCTTTAATAATATTACTTACAATAAAAACGAGACATTTGTTAATTTTGGAAAATAAAGCTGGAAATTCAAACATTTCGAGTTAAATATTGTGCAATGAAATTATATATGAGATACATTATTTTAATTAGAAAAATGTAGTTTTTAATTAATCTGAGTACATGTAATTTTTGATGCTTATACACTTTACACACTTCTCATTTTAGTGCTATAACGTGATCTTAAACTCACGATAATACAATGAAAAGAATTATTATTCAGATTAAACATCAATTGACAATAAAATCGATATTTTATTTTTAAATAATATCACTCTGCGAAGCAAGCACATACACCAGCTGTCTACAGGTAGAGACAGATCACAACGAATAAATGTTTGCCAGCCAGTCAGTTTAATAGCAAGAAACAAAAGTTTTACAAAAATATATTCATGATGTTTAGAATTTTTAATTATTATTACTAATTTCTAATTAATCACACTGCTTTTCTAAGAACTAGTATTAGTATTATGAAATGATATACTCCCTTTCTCCCGTTAATAATACCAAATACATCTTAATAGCCTATCATAAAAGAATACCTAGCCTACCATTAGTATAACATTACCTTGCTGGTGCATCTAACATAAAAAATTACGCTATCAGAGATCAAGACAAGAAAATATGTTTATCTGTGTTACGTTTTTTATAACTTACACTCTTATTCTATGTCTGATAAAGAATATATATATATATATATATATATATATATATATATATATATATATATATATATATATATATTAATTGCTTTTATATATAATAATTATTATTATTACTGTTACTCGCTTACTTTAATTACTTGAATTTAGTATGTCTATCAAACCTGAGGGGGGTGTAGCAAACCTAAATATAAAAAGATTGCTGACGGACATCCGTATTATAAAGATAAGTGCAAGTTGGGGATTTTTTTTTGTCACATGAGATGCACATAATAGTATTATATTTAATTAAAAATGTATATAAATTTTAGTATCCAATTGACTGTGTATCAATTTCATACATTTGTGTTATATTTAGATAGTGTATCAGTTTGACATAAGTAAATTTTGATCAACATAAGAACTTCAAATCACAAGGAAAGGTGTTAACTTTGTCAAAGTAAATAATTCAAAGTAAAACTACATTAAGCCTCCCCCCTTGGACTATTTTAACATATTAACATTTCACCCATGGATTGAAATTAGTTTGATATGCTTTCTCTAGAGAAACAAATAGGCTTTTAGTTGTAGTTATTTGAATTTTCCTAAATGATTATGAAATGTAGTATATTTTCTCAAATTTCTACTTTCACATCACATTTGGTATAAACAGTTGAATGAAAATTAATGTAATGGTGCATTAATATTATATCACAATCTAAAATATAGAAATAAATATCTAAATTCATAAATTTATTTCTTTTTTCCACTCTATTTTATTGTTTATTTTCAAATTATTAACCCGATGTTCAAAAGGAATATAATTAAAATGATTTTTTTTCTTTTTGAATTTCTTTTAAACAAAAAACAAATTCCTAAAAACATTTGCAGGTTATATATTATGGATGCCTTACGTTTTTTCTTCATTCGGAAATAACAATTCTGTCATTTCATAAAATAAAATTTAAAAAAATACAGCATATTATGGACTGAATTCAACATTTATAAGGAATGAATTAACGATAAAACAATTTACTCTAAAAAACTGTTCTTATTATAAAAAATGGCCAGCGTTATTCATATTCGAGTTATTGCAACTATTTCCAGGTGTTTACCGCAATGGGATTGATGTTTTCAATTAAAATGCTTCGTTACGATTCAAGGATGAACAACGTATAGATCACAGACAATAGAATTGCGAACGTTCTACTAGAAGAATACGGGGGGAATCCAATAAATAAATAGATAAGTATATCTTTAGCTGCGTTACACTGAAATAATTATGTTTCTCTTATTGTTATTCTATTAATAATTTTTGAATTATTATTACACTTTTTCCATCTCTTCTGAGCTTCAAACAATGCCTGAATTGTCTCAAATGTTTTAACAAGGACGAAAACATCCTATGCAATTTATAGATACACATTGTGTATGACATATATAGTTACACCTATTGTAACGATGATATCGAAATTATTTTGCACACGCTATTGCTTCAAGTTTAATTGTTTTGAACTCCATGGAAATTTTAATATTTACGAAAAAGCATTTTATTTTTTTGTTTTATCAGATAATGTCGTAGTTTCTCACTGCGTTAATAACTTATTGATTAGTCTTATTTGTTGTTTTGGATTGTAATTAAATTGGAATTTTATGTCCTGAATGGTACCCAGACATGCTTAAACCCAGTTATTTAAAATTTCGAATGTTTAAAAAAAGGAAACATTGTTGGCTTCCCCATATTTTAGAAATCATTTACATAAAATGGATGGAATAATAGTTTGTTTTCGGCATAGATTATATCCTACCTAAATAATCACCAATTAATCTATTTAGAACTATTCAGTTAAAAGTGAGTGATTGAGTGTTTATAAAAGTCACACATTAAAACAAGGGCTATTGGTGACGGACCTCATAATTTGAATCTAGGTCAAAACTACCACATCACGTGAACAACAGAATTTTGAGCCACAGCATATTTAACGTGAGTCAACTCCTATACACCGCAGGTCTTTAGTAACACTAAGGCTCGGACTCCAGACCTACATACCGGCACGAGATGGTAATCATAACAACTAGGTTAACACGGCATACATACAGTTACAGAATTCATAAAGTTAACCAATAATAAGTAGCACATTTAGCAGTAAATTAATAATTGGAAGTCTCTCTGTTTCAAACCGAAATCCTAACTCTAAAATAGAGATTTTCTTCTATTTTTAAATGCATACAGGAGGATTCACTACCAGAAAACCAAACTTGCAAAGTGTGTAGGGGCTACAGAGAATCATACGGGAATGCAAGGTCGCAAATGCCGTTCTTGTGAGCTAAGGTGCATAGAAGCAGAGAAAAGAACAGAAGCAGCAACACATTAATGCGACAGAAAATCATTTATTAAACGTTTGTACTACAATGGATTTTCGAAAATAGAACCAAAAGTTATCTAGCAGACCTAACAGCGGCCCTATATGAAATTCCTGACGTTCTGAAAAACTCCTCCAAGCAGTCTTGGGGTAGACGGATCTGAACAGGTTACATGAACATCGATCTTGCTTTAAGTCGTCATTTGCGATCCGCTTCTCGAAGTAGTAGGATCTACACGTATTCAAACGAAAAAGTGAACGTCATGCTAATAGTAAAGAGTGTTTTTTTTCCAGGTATAGAAATTTAAGTTGGCATTACTTTCCAAGATGGCAACCGATTTAACAGCTGACAAGTGATTTATTCTCAGTTTGGTTTGGCAATTCATCAAAACGATCATCAAGAAAGGCGTAGATTCGTCGAAAGGGCTAAAAATGAGATTGCCGTTGTTGCCGATTTTCATAAGCGAATTTTGTTTAGCGATCAAGCGCACTTCTGGTTGAATGGCTACGTCAACAAACAAAACTACCGCATTTGAAGTGAAGCTAATCCACAAGTGTATGTCGAAACACCGTTACATACAGAAAAACTGATTGTTTGGTGCGCTTTATGGGCTGGTGGAATCATTGGTCCGTACTTCTTCAAAAACGCTGAAGGCCACAACGTTATAGTCAATGGTGATCGGTATAGAGCCATGATTACTAACTTTTTCATTCCTGAATTGAACAATCATGATATCCAGGAGCTGTGGTTCCAACAAGACGGCGCAACATGTCACACAGCTCGTGCCACAATGGATTTATTGAAAGACACGTTTGGTGACCGCCTAATTTCACGTTTTGGACCTGTGAATTGGCCTTCAAGATCTTGTGATTTAACGCCGCTAGACAATTTTCTGTGGGCCTATGTAAAGTCATCGGTCTATGCGGATAAGCCACAAACGCTTGACCATTTGGAAGACATCATTTGCCGTGTTTTTGCCGATATACGGCCACAAATGTTGGGAAAAGTCATCGAAAATTGGACGTCCAGATTGGACTACATTCGAGCCAGCCGTGGCAGTCGTATGCCAGAAATCATATTTAAAATGTAATGCCACAAGATTATCTTTCGAATAAAAAAATTCATGTCAATCGAATAATACATCGTTGTTTTATTGCAATTTAAATTTCTATACCTCTAAAAAACACCCTATATATTGAGATACGAATTATAAAGAGCACGTTATAATCGACGGTTGTAGCAGGAACGTTGGCCGTATAATTGTTTTCCATATCACACGACTATCGCAAGTGTGAAAAGAAATTTACGTGAGACTGGTTCTGGAGTTAATTGCTTTTTTTGGTGTACGAGACGCCCGTTCCTTCAGTTGAAGACCTCATTGCCCGAACATTTGTAGCTGCTGGGAGGATATGTGCCATACCAGGGATCTTTTAGAACGTCAGGAATTCCATACATCACCGCTGATAGGCTCCCAGACGACTTCTTGTCGTAATTTCGTACATCTGTTGGAGTAAAACCTTTCAACAAAATGTCTTTTGTCAGATAAATGTATTGATGTCTCTGTTCTTTTTTTTTCTTCTTTGCGCATAGATAGCAACTAAGGCATTTGAGACATTGCTCTTCCTATGTGATTCCGAGTCTCTGTACCCGTACACAACCTTCAAGTTTGTTGGTTTGGTAGCGAATCACTTTCTATACTTTTCGAATATAACTTTTAAATTTTTATTTGAAATTTAAATTACAGTTTAAAATGTATTTTCATATTGATTGTGTTTTAAAAGTGTTCTCATTGGCAAACTTCTCTCTGTTATCGAATACCAAGAAATTATCCGTAAAAAAAAATTGATGTCAAAATGTTTCTTGCGTAAGTCTTCAGATACCGAAAGATTGAATATCTATCAAAAGATGTTGTAAACCAGGGGTGTCACACTCGGACAACAACTTGGCCAAAACCAACACGGTTTAAATTAAGGTGGGCCTAAAAAAATCAATATTCATAGAAACTTAGGTTTATTTCGTATAATGCATTGTAATAAACATCGATAAAAGAACAAGAAAATTTAATGATTACATCCTCACAATTGAGATCTCTTTTCTGCCACTATCTTTTCTATTTCGTGAGAAATTTTGATTTTTTATTATATATTATTGTGTGCCAATATACTGGGTAGCCCATAAAAATGTTATTTGCGAGCCACATGCAGCCCACGGGCCACGAGTTTTACACCCCTGGTGTAAACTTTTAAAAATAATTTCAGTATATTTAGGAAGCTACTGGACAACAACCCACTGCACTGTCTCTGCACTTTTCTCTAAAGCTAAATTGTACACAGTAAAAATAATCCGTTCAGAATTTTAAAATTAAATAAAGTAGAGTACAAGAACTTCTAAGTATATGTTACATAGTGGTAACACATACTCTAAGTGTAAATAACTTTGTTTTCACTAAATTATATGA
Organism: Trichonephila clavipes; assembly: GCA_019973935.1. NCBI lineage: Eukaryota > Metazoa > Arthropoda > Arachnida > Araneae > Nephilidae > Trichonephila > Trichonephila clavipes. The sequence goes on along the minus strand of BMAU01007243.1, from coordinate 24,098 downwards.
AAAAAACATTTATATATATATATATATGTCTGAATTAAAATTATAATGTAAAAAGTGTTAAAAAAAGTAATTATTGATTGGATATCATATGCAGTGATTGGTCTGCAATAACTAACATACTAACATAAAGATTTAAATGTAGATAATAAACTTATAAAGAATATATATATATATATATATATATATATATATATTATTAGTGTTTCCTTTTTTTCATTATATTCATTACAGCATATACTTACAAGTAATACTACTTATAAAGGTATTGATTTTTACACCTTAATTCGGTGCTTCTCAAAATTTCAATAATTGCGACCAATTTTCAATCATAATTTTCATCACGCCCCCTCCATAAGGTAACAATGTATTGATTTCAAAAATAACGTACTGAAAGCTACATGCTAAAGCTACAATATGATTTTAATTATAAACCGTACAAATTATTAAGATAAATATTACATTTTGCGTATAATTTTGTAAATGACAAACCCAAGGGAGTCACTAGTAATTATTAATCTTGTTCTTAACTTAGCATTGATAAATTAATTGTTAAATACATTATGCAGTGCAGATGCATTAATAAGTATATTATATCAATGTAGATGTATATTTTACTTTATTATTTCAGAATGTATTTTTTTTCCTTCCTTTCAGTAAATTTGCAATTTTTCAAATCTTTTATTTTGGATTTTTTTTAAATGATCGCGCCCCCTTGTGAGGTTATCACGCCCCTTCCACCAAGTGGGGCGCGCCCTAAAGTTTGAGAAACACTGCCTTAATTAATAATTGTAAGTTACCCGTGCGTTAATCAAGAAGGTTGGGAAATAAAATATGTGAGCATATGTAAAATACTTATCAAACCGAGAAAAAAAAAGTAATACACAGTGTAAGAGAACTCCGACAAACGATAACCGAATGCATTCAAATTTTATAATACAATTCAAACGACTTGTTATTCTAAAAATGGTCATTAATAAAGGGTGTTTTTTTTAGAGGTATAGAAATTTAAATTGCAATAAAACAACGATGTATTATTCGACAGACATGAGTTTTTTTTTATTCGAAAGATAGTCTTGTGGCATTACATTTTAAATATGATTTAAGGCATAGGACTGTCACGGCTGGCTCGGATGTGGTCCAATCTGGACATCCAATTTTCGATGACTTTTTCCAACATTTGTGGCCGTCTATCGGCAATAACACGGCCAATGTTGTCTTCCAAATGGTCAAGCGTTTGTGGATTGTCCGCATTAACCATTCACTTTACATAGCCTCACAGAAAATAGTCTAGCGGTGTTAAATCACAAGATCTTGCCAATTCACAGGTCCAAAACGTGAAATTAGGCGGTCACCAAACGTGTCTTTCAATCAATCGATTGTGGCACGAGCTGTATGACAAGTTGCGCCGTCTTGTTAGAACCACAGCTCCTGGACATCATGATTGTTCAATTCAGGAATGAAAAAGTTAGTAATCATGGCTCTATACCGATCACCATTGAGTGTAACGTTGTGGCCTTCATCGTTTTTGAAGAAGTACGGATTAATGATTCCACCTGCCCATAAAGCGCACTAAACAGTCAGTTTTTCAGGAAGTAACGGTGTTTCGACATACACTTGTGAATTAGCTTCACTCCAAATGCGGCAGTTTTGTTTGTTGTCGTAGCCATTCAACCAGAAGAGCGCTTCATCGCTAAACAAAATTCGCTTATGAAAATCGGGAACAACGGCAATCTCGTTTTGGGCCCATTCGACGAATCTACGCCTTGCTTGATGATCGTTTTGATGAATTGCCAAACCAAACTGAGAATAAATCACTTGACAGCTGTTAAATCGGTCATCATCTTGGAAAGTAATGCCAACTTAAACTTCTATACCTGGAAAAAAAACACTCTTTATAAACCTATCATGCCAAGTAAGATTATATGACATCTTCAATAGTTATTAGCAAGCAAACCTAGACAATAAGTAAATAATGCTAGACGATTTACCCGCATGGTACAAATTTAATTTTTAAGAATGAAATATAAAATGAATAAATTAATCAATCAATAAATATTCAAAAGAATTCATGCCAAAATATAATTTGGCAACTGACAATATCTTTATTTTACCAGTTCTAATTTTTTGCTCTTAAACAGTTAAAATATGAAATAGTAAATTACATCGATTCAATTATAAGGAAAAATGCAAATCCCGATTGGAATTCGGGAAGAAAATCTTTGAAGTTAAAGTCATAATTATCGTTCAATTATCAGTGAAAATGCATGTTTAATGAATCCGTACTCTAAAGCAACAAGAAAGATTCTGGTGATGGATCCAGTAACTTTGAACCGCTGTCAAGTGATTGGAATGATACCTGAGCTGGAACTCTGTTTTTCTAGTCTCCATACTACGGCAGCATGGCAGATTTAACATGTTTTAGACGTTCTACACAGCGTGTCTTCAGTGGCGCAGAAGTAGAACTCGTGTCTCGGGAACGTCGACTACGAGATCTTGACCAGGAGCTCTAGACTATCACAGTCATGTTCAATTATCAGAATGGCACAGAGTTAGTAATGCAATTTCATCAAGAACGGGAATAGTTGTCATTTTTTATTTTGTGATATTATTATGTCTTTAATATTTAATTAATGTGTCCAGTTTGTTAATAATTCCAACTTCAGTTTCTTAATTTCTAAGAATAATAATAAATATATTTTCTGTTTGATTTTTTTGGTTTTTTGTAGTTATGTATAAATAAGAAATTATCACATTGCAAAACTATTTTTAAATTTCGTCTCGCTCAACATGTGCGTTACGTGCCAGGGACGTATATCACCGTCCATTCGAAATACGATTCTTTCTTTGAGCTGCTATGAGTAAAATTATTCCGAAGGCTTTGGAATGCAATTACATATCCTTGATACAGTTTGAGAAGGACTTTCTTATTTCAGAGAAAAATTTGCTCATCTGTGCATTTTCTTCCTTCCCCCTTTCCCCTTTTATATCAAATACGCCAGACTATGTGAAAAAAGGTAGAGCTGGGGAATGTATCGCGTAACTTTTAATCGGCAGTTAATTGGTTAATTAATAACAATTTTATTTTGATTAAAAACTTTTATTGCGAAATGGTATTGCCAGTATATTAAAATTTAACAGAAAACCTTTAAAACACCCCCTCTTTTTTCTATTTTTTTAAACTAAAATTATTATCTAGTACCAAAGTAATAATTTTCTACTTCGCTTTGAAGGAAGAAATATTTAAAATGCGAAGTAATTGGGCAAAATTTAAAAAAAAAGCCTCACCATCCGAAAATAAGACGGCGAATTGCTTTTTCGAAAAACAGATTTCTCAAAATGACATTTAAAACCTTCACGAAGGATCAAATATTTTCAAATACTTTAATCTTCCATTTTCGCACGCATATGTCTTTATAAGTCTATCGTATGCACGCAATGAATTATTTTTTTTTATTTAAAAAAAAGCATTTTTTGTTCTAACCGTAATCGAAATTCGATTTTTCTGCCGCTGATAATATTTATTTTTAGATTCTCTTCGATGGTAAGATTTTTCTTCATTCCGATACACGAAGAAAATTTTTATCATTTATTTGTCTCTTATCTCTTTCGATGTCCTTTAACCATTGATTTTGTATCATCTTTGCTCCTTTTCAATTCTTTTAAGTTTCCTTTTCTATCTCTTTTTATTTTTTATTGTCAAATTTTCTACGGAGAATTTCAATTTCCGGAATTGAATTAGAATTTTTGTATCGATATTACACAAGGATAGAAAGCGGTAATAAATATTATTTTTTATTCCTTTAGAGCAATGTTTTTTGAGTTAATTGTTATTTCAGAAATGTAGAATTCATATACATAATTTTAGTAAATATCTTAAATGTACTTTAGTATTAAATATGCATTGTTACGAATTTTGGGTAATTAGTGCTTAATTTTATCTTAAAGTAGTGTAAATAACTTAAATCTACGTACTTAATAAGTTAATTCTACTTCTCATGTTGTTTTTCTTTATGACAGAACAAAACTTAGCGACGCAATAGCACATGAGGACCAAGGCTTACTGTGCACATCTCAGTTTTCGTGACCTTGGGCACTGAGGTGGATGAGCAGATGTTCGTGTCAGGTGGTCAGTTTGATGAGAAATTCTCTGTGTTTAGTTCCCAAGCAAGTTTGGTACATATTTATCGACCTACTGAATGGATTAAAGTCTGAGTCGACCTTGCCAAGCCGGGGGTTTTGAGCCTCGGACCGGTGGAGTGGAAGCGCGATACGCTACCACTCAGCCACTGGGCTTTATTTATTATAGTATTTGTAATATTAGAAAGCAGCACGACGCACGTTCCTTACATTATTAATGGGGTTTAAATGGGGATCTGACGAAATGTTGGATATAGAGCCAAGTTGACATCATTTTTGACGATCATGTGAATGTCGATCACGAAATTACTGGAGGTGTACAATATCACGCCCACTGACGTAAGTGCATTGTTTGAGAAAGTACTAGAAGGTAGCTACTCACACACACACATACTATAATTAGTGATAGCTTCCTGAAAGGGAGTTAGAACTAATTCAGCTGCCGAAGTGTTCACTTGCCTTCTACCGAGTGGTTGCTTGCGGATAATATTTAACTTTACCTACCTGTATTTTTAGACACTGATAGTTATGTCTGTGTTCTGTAGAAAGTGTGAGAATCTTCTTGAACTTTTTGTACTAGTTTTATTGTTGTATTCTAAGGGCTATTTTTGTCAACAAATTGCATTGCTCTTGATGAACAGTTTTTTTTAGAACTGACAGCATTAACTCCACGAAATACGTTTAACGCAGAAATATATCTAAACATTATATACAGTATATATATATATATATATATATATATATATATATATATATATATATACTATATGGACAATTGCTAAGGACAAATAACACTATCATACATAGCAACCACAAAATGAAGGGAAGCAAAATGTGGAAAATTGGAATAAGTGCGGGATATTAGTAAGAAGTATGAGTATGCAAATTTTTTTTCCACGTCTGTTCATCCCGTGATAGCGTTCATAAGAGCTTTAAAGGTTTTGACGCGTGTGGACAGTTGTTGTTTCAAGTCAAAGTTTTACAGGAAATATTTAATAGACGAACTTAAAATTTTTGGCATGTCTTCCCGACATCACAGATGATTTTATGTGTGGCCGAATTATTGGAAAGATCGAAGAAGGGAGAAAAATAACAGACTTGCCAGGGAGTTCGACATCGCTCACAGCGTTGTTTCACGGCTGTGGAAGTCATTTAAAACTACTGGAATGTGTAGTAGACGGCACGGGGGAGGTCGTTTGAGAAGTAAGACGCCTGCAGAAGACAGATATATCGTTCTATCAGCAAAAAGGAACAGGCGCACCACAGCTCAGCAGGTGGCAAATCAGTTTCTTGCTGCCTCGAGAAAGCAGATCTCCCGAAAAACTGTTGCCAGACGTTTGAGGGGAGGATGACTATACGTACGCAGATCTGTTGTGTGTGTCCCATTGACCAGACAGCACCGTACTGCCCGTTTGCAATTTTGTCGTGAGCATCACAATTGGACTCAAAAGGACTGGGCATGCGTACTATTCTCAGATGAGAGTAGGTTCAGTCTGTCATCGGATTGTAGACGCCAACTGATCTGGCGCGAGAGTGGTACTGCTTATCGTCCAGAAAATATCCAGGAAATAGACCGATATCCGACATGCAGTATCATGGTGTGGGCCGGCATCATGATCAATGGCCGCACGCGAATACATGAGGTTGCGAATGGGACTATGACGGGCCAACGATACATTGATGAAGTTCTACTTCCTCATGTTCGTCTTTTCCGTGGTGCTGTCGGTGATAAATTTGTTTTATGGACGACAACGCAACATGTCATCGAACACTCGCTGTTCAGGATTGTCTAGACAGCGAGGGTATTCAACGTCTTGTATGGCCAGCACGTCCTCCAGATCTAAACCCCATTGGAAATGTATGGGATGCTTTGGGGAGGTAAGTTGCTGGTTGAAACTATCCTCCGACAAACAAGAACACCCTCATCCGTACACTCACAGAGGAATGGGATAAATTGCCTCAACAGCTGCTGGATAATGTTGTGCAAAGTATGGTACGACGTGTGGAATGTTGCATCACACTCCACGGTGGACATATCCCGTACTGATACCTTTCTTTAAGGTGCCTGCTGACTTTTAGATGCATTGTTCCATTTCTCCTTACGCAGATCAAATGAACATTTTTTTTTCTTTCAGATGTTTCACAGCTTTTGTACTTTCCAGAGCAATAAATATTCTTTATTCTAATGTCTGAACAGTGTGGCAACTATATTTAATGCTACTAGGCCACATGTCTCGCTTAATGTTATGCTACATAGCAATTTGTGATCCGTCCTTAGCAATTGTCCAGCAGTGTATATATATGTTCCATAGTAAAATATTTTAAATTTATATGTAAAAGAAGCTGAAGAAAAATCATGACGAAATATATTTGACTTTTATATTTCTTACTTTCAACGATGATTTGTCATAGTTTAAATAGTAATACTTAAAAAAAATAAAAAAAGAAAGACAAATAATTCCACATAGTTATTTCCAAAAGCATAAATGCTATAAAAATATGAATAAATTATTCTAATTAATTTTATTCTTTATATTAAAGATGGTAATAAATTGTAAGGGTGCCCCCCTCGGGTACCCTTCTTCTTGATTATCAGCGTGAGCTAGAGGTGTAGTAATAAAAGAAGAACTAGAAGCGGCCATGATCTTCATGTGACTTTATGAAGATCTTAACCTTAAACTTCTAACATATTAGATAAAAATATGATATGTGAGAGAATCTGCGGTGGCTTAATACACAATATATATAATACCAAAATAACCTATTTCGGACCACTATCAATAACTAACACACGCCTAAGCTCAATTCCAATGCAATCAGAGATCAAAATATGAAATAGTCACTACTACCTTAATGTCGAATGAAGTAGCGATCAATATGATCCTAGTTGCAGTTGCGGTTCACTGGAGAGCAATGGTATGTAACTCGACCTAAGGGCTCTCTGTCACGGATAACTTTTGTTGGCTGTCACATACACTTCAAAACCCCTTCACATTTGAATCATGGACTATCATATCATACTCCAAATACCACCTCCCTTACTCTAAACTTATGTTATTTAAAAGCTTCCTAATCTGCATCTTTCTTTCACGCTTCATTTCTTGGTTTGGTTGGAAAAGAGTTCGCATTAATTCTGGCCACAAAGAACCCAAAAGGACATGCTAATGAAAGAAAGCGTGAGTCCGTCACAAAATCAAATTCTATTGAATTTTATTTTTAAATTTCTTATTAAAAATAATCCTCATCAATTTCTTAACAACTATTTATCACACGGTAATTTATTTAAATGTATGTTTTAAATAATTGTTAGAATTCCCAGAAGTAATTAACTTAAATTTTCAAATTAATTTTACTTTAACTACTTTACTATATTATGGTATAACTGTAACCGTAATTACAATTTAACGTTATATGCTACTACTACAGGCGCATACACAATTGTTCCGCATGCTGCTTTGAGGAAAATATACTTGCAAACATAAATGTTTCTTCTATATTTATCATAACTATTCACATGAATTTTTGGAATATATTTAATATCTCCGAATAAAATAATGCGAAGTACTTCTAATAAAGTACACTCCGGATGTTTCATCTTATGCACTTTCATTCATTTGCAATGAGTATTGCTGAGATAATGTTTCTCAAGAAAGATAGAATCGTAAAATCTTAAATTTTTAAAAATATATATGAGTGCGTGTGTTTGCTTTTTTTTAATATTTGTAGCATATAGAAGTTTCTAAAAATACTTATTTTTGTTTCATATTAAGGAATAAATTCTCTCTGCACTACAAATTGGTTAATTTCTTAACTTAAATGTGAACCAAGATATAAATTTTTTTAAAATAAATTTTGCAAAAATAAGAACAATATTTCAGAATAAAAGCATTTTTTTTCCTTTAAAATTTAAAATATAATAAAACATCTAAATAAATTAAATGTATATTTCAGTACTTGAAAAGATCTAGAAATACAAAGAAATTGTAATCATGAATCAAAAAATAAATTTTACATGCGGCCTTAGGGAACCTGTAATTTTTTTAGCTTTAAAACGAAAGGAGATGATACATTTTAAAGTTTCACTCGTTTAATTTTTAGTGTATAGAAAAAAAGAAAAATAATAAGTAATACGCCCAAAGATACATACATATATGTATAATTTTTGTGGGTATCTTTGCACTATACAATATTTGGAGAGTTTTTCCAAGACTTTTGCCTGAGCTTTGAGTAATCTTCTCAAAACTATCTTTTGAGTTGTATAATTTAAATTATATTTCTTTAAATAGATATATGAGTACAATTATTCCAAAAAGAAACTTAAGGTATCCGACTACATTCGGAACCATGGTTTTCAAAAGTGCATAAATGGATAATAGTTATGATATTTAGTGTCACTTACATTAGAAAATGTATATAAAATTGTTTTAAGAATATTGTTACAGTAAAAAATTATTTAAGTACAATATTTTGACAAAAAATGAACATAGAATGACTCATTTTCAAAATATTCTCCTTTTGAGAAAAATGCTTCTATTATAATAATATTTTGCCTGCATATAGCTCTGACCACTGTACGGATGCTCAACTAGAATTTTTTAAATATATAACTTAGAAGTGGGTTTATCCATGTTTTAATACAGGGGATAAATTTAAAAAACAAACACTGATAACTATTTGAATTGGTTGTAAATCTGAAAATAATGTGAATTTTTAAATTCTCTTTGGAGAAATCTTTACTTCATATTAGCAAAATATTATTATTTTAGAAGCATTTTTTACTAAAGGAGAAATTTTGAAAAAAGGTTATTCTAAGTTAATTTTTTGCCAAAATATTGTATTTAAAGAATTTTTTTTGTTAAAATGTCTTTAAAACAATTTTATACATGTATTCTAATCCAAGTGACACTAAATATCATGAAAATTATCCATTTATGCGCTTTTTTAAAATCACTTAAATAATATGGATGTATTATAATCTTGCTTTATTTAATAAACATTTTACACATACCACGCAGACACATACACACACAAATATATATAAATTATTAAAATTTTATATTTGATATATATGTGTGTATGCAAATTTATCTTCTTGTTGGTCTAGCGTTTTCAAGAAATTTCCTTCGCCTGACTGAAAGCTTCAGTTAGCAAAGATAAAATGTCTTGTAATTTTGTACCCCATTCTAATAACGAAGTCGATACATGAGCATTATCTGCACCCACGTTACGCCTACGCAAAGATATCTGATAGAGATAATGTTTCTAATTATTAATCATTTTGATGCTGGAAATGTCAATATGTTTCAAAATGTTACCGATTGCCATTTTTTTGTCTTATTTCAAATTCTACTGTATGCAATCACCGCATTTATAAACTTAACTCATATATTTAAGCTCTACACAGCAGAAAATTCTCTTAAGATCAGATATTGGCATTTCCTGATTCCTCATCCAAATGTTAATTTGGCTCTAATATAAGGACTTAAGGACTTTTCAATATCTTTGATTTCAAACCGAGGGAAGTAGTTTGAATGAAGGTGTGAAAATGTGATTTAGATGTAATTAGGAATATTTTACTGATGAAAATTACTCGAATTTTTGCTTGTATGGTGTAATTTTCATGTATAATTCTTGTCGAGTTTTATTTTAGATAATTATTACGATTAAAATTGTTCATAATCCAAATCTCAAAACTTTTACCCAATAGCGACAGTATTATATTGTTTTATATTTCTTTTTTCTTTATCGAACTAGTAATATAATTTTGAATTAAATTCCTTCAACATTCAATTTAGATTCAAGAATTGTAAAGTGTTGTTTTAAATTATTTTTATGATTATTTTGGTCTTTTTTCGAAAGAATAATAATTATTGTTTTTTTTTAAATAAAAAATTGCAGGTTCTCTACCTTTGGCAGTTTATTAGCTACTATTACTTATGAATAATATTATAAGCAAATATTCAGCATTTCTTTTAGAATTAAACAAATATTTGTTGTTTTAAGTTATTTCTATAATAACTGTTTTGGTCTTTTAATGAAAGACAAAATAATTACTGTTTTCTTAATAAGAGTTTGGCGGTTCTCTCATTTGGGTAGTTTAATAGTTGCAAATAAAGATATATATTTTGCGTCTTTTTTACATAATAAACAAAAATTCTCAATAAACATAGTTTTCTTTTTTAATTTTAGGGGAATGTTAACCTATATTCTTTGAAAGAAAGAATTGTAATATATATTTAATTCATTTATATACCTAATATCTTCCTTTGGGTTTTATTTTTTTTGCCTTAAAAAATTTTGAATTATCTAAACATGAATTTTTAACTGTGTGTGTTTACATATTTTTTAAATATTATACATATTTCTTTTTATTATGAAATAAGATTTTAAAGCATGCTAATATTAATTTATCAGCCCGATTGAAAAATTAATAATTTAATTGCTTAATGCAAATGTACTATGCATGTTTTGCTAGATAAATTCTAAAATACCTGAATAGCATTTGGAAAAAAAATACGCACAAAAAAAATTAATTGCTTTCACTTTTTAATAAATAACTTACAAATAATAAAAAATTATTTTCTTGAAAATGTATAATTTTTGAAGAACTTAATTAAATACTTTATTAAAAAAAACAGAAATTTCCGGTTTCTTATGAATTAACTTTTCAGGTATAAGAACCCTTATTTTTATTTAAAGCAAATAACCGAAAGAAGATAATGGTGAAGCAAGTCAGCAAAGCATTGCCAGTAATAATATTTTTTCTCAGCATAAAAAAAAATCAAGAAAATATTTTCATTAATCATCAAGTTTGTGCAACACTTATGGAAAGATTCTGTGTCAGCTTTTTTTTTATGTGTGTTCCTAACAGCAAACATTTTTTTCCCCTCATCTTTTCAGAAATGTACTTCAGACTTTTTCGCATTTATTTTCATTTGCCTTAATAATGTTATGACTACCACTTTGTTTGTTTAGCGTTAATTTTTTTCACTGCTGTTTTCTATATTTTTTTCAACGATGTAGGATGGACTTTAGGTTCAATTTGAGGAGAATTTTGCTTGCAAATGATCAACTTAGCATGAAGGATGTATAAATAAAAATGATTTCAAATGTGAATTCTGCAAATTTATTTCTTAAGAGCTTTTTTTTGGTTTAGAGAAGCTAAATTTTTTTATATTTTAAACAATACTAAAATGCGAGAAATCGACTTATTTTAATCCAATTAGTGAAAATTATTGTTTTTTTCTTCTAAAAATACATTTTAAAGAATTTTCTTTTTATATGAGAAAAAAATGGACCAGTCTTAAAATTAATTTAGAAAACCTTGTTTTCTAAATTGCCTTAATGGTAAAAAAATAAGCAACATTGTCAGACATTATTAATTTAAAAAGAAAAAAATAATGTAATTAACAAAATGTTCCATTTTCAATTTCTTTTCTTTTTTTTAATTCTAAGAACATTAATTTTTTAAAAGAAATGTGGCTAATATCTAGGGTAATTATTTTCTTTCAGTTTTGTCACGTAATATAAAAATGTTAGGAATTTTTTCCCCTAAAATAATTATATTGAAGAGAAAAATAACAGAAGATTTTTAAATTGAATCTGCTGAAAATTCATTTTTTAGAATGCATTTTAAAGTTCCTTTTAAACATTTACTAACCGTACAAATTAGTAAACATATATTTCTTGTTAAGCACAATGTATAAAAAACTTATTTACGAGACATATTAGAAATATTAATCCACACACAGTATTATACTGCAAAATATGTTTTCAGCGTTTCTTTTGCTAGCTTCCTAAAAAGTGCTATTCATTATTTTCAATTTTCCATTTATTCTTTGATAAATGCTTATTGCTTTAATGTTGCTTCTTACAAAAAAATATCTCACAGTAATTATAAGTAACAGATCTATGTCAACGTAACTTAGATATTTTTAAACAAACTCTAATCTCCAAATATTTATAAAATATTCAGCCTTTTAAGAAGCAGATTCTAATTTCAGATCTGGTTTGTTATTGATATTTGACCACTATGTGGATTGTGCAGTAATAAAGAATAAGTATTCACTTATTTTATGCTAAGCGTTGAGTGATGTTTGTATTATCTGACAGCTAAACAAATGTTTTTGTCATTGATTTAAAATAAAGAAATATACTCAATGCATGAAGTATTTAGGGGTTCTATAAGGAGTAGTTGATAAATATCCTAATAAGTAGTTTGAGGAAGCAAATATTGTAATTGTTTGCGAATATCTTTCTGCTCTCTTCTGCGATGGATCAAATGATAATGCATGAATGAATAAACTTATTTTTATCTAGTGGATACAGATACAAACAGAAAAAGGTTACGTGATCATGTAAAAGATGATGTACTAAGAATCAGCTTTAATAGCAGAATAATCTTTAAACATAACTATTCTAAAATGTATTTAAAGGATTTTAGAATCTAAGAGCTTGAATATTCAACTTAACAAAACTTATTCAGGTAAATTTGTATCAGTAAAAATTTAACTTGATCTCTCTCTCATTTTAGAAATAATCTACCTATTACAAAAATATATCAAATATTTTTTAAAGAAATAATAAGTTTTGCTTTTTTTTCTAAAAGGAAAAGTTTCTTAAGCATACAAGAGAAGAACTGAATGAAACAAAGACTAAATTACCTCTACAGTTAATATTAATTTGAATTTCTCTCTCCATATAGGAAAAATAAAATACTTTGTTTTCACAAAAGTATAAGTTCTCGTTATTTATAAAAAATAAATCAAAATCACATCACTTTTAATTGCATTTTATAGAATATTATAAATGTAATACTACAAACATAATTCACAAAGCATCCTGATAGAAACCTAATTAATTCATTCAAAATAATTATATTTCAATGGGAATCAAAATCAAAGCTTGAGAAATTTTAATATTCAAAACTAATGACTACAATTTATATCATTAACACTGCTATAAATTACTTAAACTCAATTAACTTAAACTTGAATAACTTTTGGTAATACAACTTAAGAATTATGTTGCTGTTATTATTTCTAAGAAAAGAGACCAAATAATCAAAACTGCTCTGAAATAACTGTGACTGATTTTTCAATGTGAAGATATTCGAATCCGATTCAAACGATTCTTACAAATGCTTCAAATCTCTAATGAGTTTTTTCCCATTGTAATTTTTTAAATAGAATATCAAGGCCATTAAAAATCGTCTGCATTAGATCAAGTAAACTCTTTAACAACTTGAACTACATATTTAATCGATATTTCACTTAACTTCAAAGTGCTGAAACCGTCACTATCTACACTTATTCTTTACAAAATCCACTCAAGATAAGAAACTGTAAACTGAAGACAGATTTACCTTGAAGTGAAGCTCTGTGACTGCGATCCATTTTGAAACATATCCAAAAACACGACTGCATGATAGCCTATCTGCTGACATACTGAGCGGAACACCTGTTAACCCTTTAACGCATAGAATGGAACAATAGCAGTAGCTATCAAGATAAAACGTTCTTGAAATACTCATCTTCCCCATTCATAAGTTTTACTTTTTTTATTTATTGGAAAATGAGACGGGAAAAAGTGCAGATTGATATGAATATGTTTTGTTATGTCACTCGCTTACGGAATATGAATGTAGTTTTTATTTATTTGATTCATGTGAGTAAATATTCTAATGAATAATTATATTTTAACACGCAGATTAGAATGCTTTTGATAGCGCATGTAATTATTGTTAATATCACTATATGTATATTATCAAATATTAATCATTTTTTTTAATATATAACGTTTATATACTTAATATACGGTGTTTCTTTTATGAAAATGCTGCAGTTTCTTACAGTAACTTTTATTCGGCACATTAAAAATGATTAGTTTGGAAATACAGCAGATGCTCTAACACTCGACTCTCGATAATTCGGGATCACGGCCAGAGCGGGCGTGGTTAGAGCGGACAGTGGCTACAGCGCAAACATGAGGGGAGCTGGGTGGGCAGAGCGGACATTCTTGCTCCTATTATGGTGCCTCCATACGTAAAATTGGATGAAAGAATTGAAAACATCAAAAAACTTAGAAAAATTTCTAAAATATTTAAGTTTTGTACTAGGCTGCACTAAATCGAGTGGTGCATGATATTTATGCCTTTATAATAAAAGTTAATTAGTATTTTTTTTCTTGTATTTCTTTTTATTTTATTTACTTGTATTTGTTTTACATATTTTACTTCAAGTATTTATGTCTACTTACATTAATTAAAATAATTAAATTTAGGGCAATTGCACCTGTTATAATATTTATTTAACTCTAAAATACAGATTTCCACAAAATTCCTGAAAAATTCGTCCATAACCTTCATTATACTGTTACTTGTTATTAATTTTTTAAATATTTAACTGAAAGTTTTTTATAGCATTTCGCGAAGTTTAAAATGCATTCGTACTATAATACCTTAACAATTTAATATAAATAATAAAATTTGATTGGTAATAATGCATTTATCCTTGTAATTCGACAATCAAGTGTAAATACAGAAAACTTCGGTAAAAAAAAAAAAAAAAAAACTTTATCGGACTTGAAATAGATTCGTCACTTAAAATACTGTTTTAAATTATATTTGTGATTTTTAAAAGTATTTAATTACTTATTTATATGCACCTTTTATCTGTTCTAAGATGCAGAAAAATGTGTCCTCTCTAACCACGAAGTCTTATGTGTCCACTCTGACCACGTCCTCTGTAGCCCCACCACCAATAATTCGACCGCAGCCTTGCATGTTGGAAAAGTTCCTTTTAAGTCTTACGCCTTATTTCAAGGAAAACTTTCGGAAATTTATCCAAGTGAAGGTTTGACTGGAAATCAGTCGGATAGTTGTGATTAAAATAAATATAAGTTATAAATTGTTACCAGCGAAAAGTCTTACTTTCAAGGAAACGCCCAAGTTTTCAAAAGACCAAGGAAAGGGTAATGATTCTTACATGGAGTAACGCAACCGGTGAACTCAAGCTTAAAAAAACCTTAAGTCTCTTAAGAAAAATAAAGGAAAACTGCGTGCATTTAACCACACAGAAATGGATGAAATTTTAGTTTAGTAACCAGTCGCATGCCAAGAAGAGATGCGCAATTTTCAAAGAATGGTGCTAAATACAATCTATATAACGAAGTCGCTAAATCCTTAAAAGAAGTTCGTTACATGTAAAATTCGTTACATTGTTAAGTATTCGTTAACTAGGCTACCACTACGAATTATCAACACTACAAATGAATGGAGACTAGTTCAAGGACACAGGGACACGGGACAACTCCATGGAGGTTGAAAGGGGAAATCGAAAATAAATACAGGGAACTGGACAATGGGGCTTAAGGGGGCAATTCTTAAATGAAATGCCCAGAATTCTATTGCTCTCGGGGAGTTAGGTATCTAATAAAACCAGTTCAAGATTTATAACCTCCATAAAGTGTATTAAAAGAGAGAAAAACTTGAAATGCCCAGGAATACTTTAAAAACAGGGAGCAAAAAATTGAATCACAAAAAAATAAGTTCGTTATATAGAATATACACTTTGCTATTGGGAGGATATTTTACGTAGAAAATCGTGAAAGGTTCTTGGTTCTAGGAAAAAATTCGCTATAGAGAAAAATTCGCAATATAGAGGTTCGTAATATGGAGGTTCGACAGTATTTTCCTGAAGATACGTAATTTTCTTTTGTTTAAAGGTATTTGAGGTTTTTATTTCTTCTGATGGGCTGTGGGTAGCCAAGTGGTTAAGAGCATCGTACTCCAGACTGGTGGGTCTGGGTTCGATGCCACCAAATACCCTCCGAGTGCCCACGGATTACGTGCTCGTTAAATCAGTGGTTCTGAAACTCTAGTGGGTGGTTGCAGCAGAAATCATGGGTGCAAGGTAATGGAGAATATACTTCCCTCTCTTCCAGCTCCATGCCTAAATTTTAGAGGTGGAGATAGGTGGTATCGCCATCTATCGTGTAGAAGTCTAACCAGTCGTAACTCAGGCTCTGGCCACTTTAATTCCTTCCCTCCGGGAAAGACACGATGACAACAGCAACATTTTCTCTATTGTACTTTCAAACAAAAAATGCATAGCCGTGCATTTAGACATAAAGATAAGTAAAATATTTTCTGATCACACGAGAAAGCTTAAAACATATTCTTTTTTAATTCCATTCCGGAGAACGCATATTTTAAAAACTCGGTCCACATTAGACTGAGTTTTTGAAACTACTTTGTTTACGTTATAATATAGAGGAAAGTGTGAATAGTTTTCAGATATTACATTTAGTTATTGTTTTATGAAATAACCTATTTTTAAGTCAAGAAACATTTCCTCGTTGATTAATTTCTAACGTCTAACGTTCTGTGTTAAATATACAATAAAGTGTAGTTAACCCCAGGTTTACGAAACATTGAATTTTGGGGGAAATGTTTATTTGTTACCAATAACCTCTTGGTCATATCATCCTTTTTCTGACAATTCTCATGGGTAATAAAATGCATTTGTCACATCTATTCCTCTTTTTTGGAATTGGCAAACGTTTTTTAACAATTTTAATTACTTGTTTTGACCGAGTTCCACTTGCGACCACTTGTGTTCCAAAAATTTTTCTACGACCATGCTAACATTTTTCTCCTGTGAAGAACTTCGTGGTTTTGGTTGCTGTGTTGTAGTTAATAAATATTAATGAACAGAATATATATAAAAAAATTGACATTTGTGATCTATATTGAAGAAAGTTGAAACTGTTTAATCAAGGGAAAACCTGCTTAAATAATGAATAAAAAATCATGATAGTGATAGTAAATTTCAAAAAAGCAATGAAAATGAAACGTTTGAGTTGAAAGGAAAATTTTCAAATGCTACCTAAAAGACTCCATCAAGAAAAATATGGAGCTATATGTGTATCATAAGACACTTTCGCCATTACAAAAAGTCACAATCAAGAAAAAGATCAACATGCTATTTTTCAATCATCAAAGGATAATAAAACTACAATAACTTGAACAAAATATGACAGTTTTCACAGCTAATAGCATTCCTGCAATGTTAGCGAAAAATATATGTGATTTATGTACTTATGAAAAATTAGCCTTAAATATATGTGTGACTATGTCCTTTATTAAAGTCACATGCATTAGAAACTTCTTGGTTCAGTTTGATTTATATTTTTTTCTCAAATTATCAAACAAAATTGCAGAGTCCTTAAAAGTAGGTAAGTACACTTTCTCTTAACTAAATTATTCACTGGAATTATGAATTTTATTGTGTAGAAAAAAATAATGATTAAAAAAAACGATTGGGGTGACTAAATCACCCCGCGTGATCAATAACGTTAATATCGAGTGGGTGCCTGCTCCCGGATATAACTTAAATACAATTGATTTTCAGAATTGAAAAGTACTTTTAATTGTAACTAATATAAAAAGCTCTTTAAAAAAGTATTGAATCCAATATGCACGCACTTATTTATTATAAGGAAAACAGAATATAGGGATAATAATATTAATCAACAATTATGATAGTTTTATAAAATTAGATTGTTGCGGTGTCCTAAAACTAAAATACTAGAGTCCTGCAATTATTTTTTATTGTAATCAAAAAGTTTCAGAATATAAGAAAATGTGAGGTTTCCTTAAAAAATAGTAGTAGTCAGAAAACAATAGTAAAAAATTAGTTAATATTTTCTGGAAGTTAAATAAAATTACTGACCCATGATTTTTTTTATTTCAAAACAATAAGAAATATTCAATATTTAGAATAAGTTCCTGGACTTTTATTTCAAAATTTGCTTATTATCTTTACATGAGTTCATTATCATTCCATATATTCTGCCTGATATTTAGCAGAAAAAAGAATCAAACATTTCTATGGGAACAATTTATTGCTCCCACGTTTCACCGAATAGTTTTCCCTTCATAAAGTTTTTAAACTTCGGTACAGACAATCAATTCCAAGATCAAACATAAAGTTCACCACAAAAACACAATTTATTATTTTTCAAACTATAACTCCAATTTACTCACCGAGTAAAAATTTCATAAATTTACTGTATTGAATATTATTAAAATGAAGAAAAATTGCAGTGTTTTCTTAAAATATATTTTAGTTTTTTATAAAAGATCTAACCTTATATTTCAGAAATAGTTTATATAATAATAATATTATACAAAAACGTTGAAAAAGTATATAAATATTTCATTGACATTTATACTTTGTTTCGTATATATTCAGACAATTATATTTGTAATCCCTTTCTATTTTGATATTTTTGTGAATCGGAATTCTTCTATTCCGGTTAAAGGATTGAGGAAAACATTCAAACGACATGGTATTCAGGGACATTATCTGAGAATTAGAAAAAAATCCTCATTCAATATTTAAATTTTTCAAAAGCAAAATCCGAATTTAGAATAAATTCCCGGACAAAAAGAAACGTTGAGCATTTACATGCATAACATATCTCATTGGAAAAAAATTCATTTAAGCATATATATAGGACTAGATTTGCATGTAGATTTCGAAATTTAGAATTCAAATATTTTGTTGGTGAAACATTAATCATGTTTTAAAACTTTGTACTTTGTGTGTGTATTTCAAAATTCTAGGATTTAGATAGAATGTTATTTAATCTTTTTAGAAAGAATAAGTATATTTTAACTGCTTGTGCGAATTCATTTTCAGCTTTCATTATGATAGAAATAAGAAGTACTTTAAAAGATCCCTTCATATTAGTCAGAAAACATATTATATAATATGTGTATATTTACATGCAATTAGAGATTGCATTACCGGTATACAGGATACCGAATACCGGTATTTTGAGCCATTTCTACAATTTTTAATACCGGTATTCACAAATTTAAATACTGTTCTTTGGGTATTTACTAATTTTTTTTAATTGACTCTACTATTTTTTCAGAGGTCACCAACAGAGCAAAATAGTTTACATTTCTGTTTTTATGTCTCACTAACAGGCGAAATTAATTATACTGTGAATACAAAGTTGTATCGTACAATCAAGAGAAGTGATAAAATATGTTAATCACCCAAAGCGGCGGGTGAAAACTATCCGACTGTATTCTAAACCATCCGACAATAAATCAATTTATTTGAAAAAAAAAAGATGAGGGATTTAGAAGTAAATACTTGGAAAAATATTATATCGCGCGTTACTAACAGCACCACCAACTAGCGTAGATGCCGAAAGAGCATGTTCGACAGTTGGTAATTGTTGCTCGCAATTACGTTCCTGGCTAAATGGCAGGACATTTAAGGCATTACGCTTCTTAAGATCACGTTTCAAAAATTTCTAATAGTACAACAGACTGAAAACTGATAATTACACTTGTTTGTGATCCATATAAATAACACATTCCTTTATTTTTTTGTGATTCTTTATATACTGTTATAATTTGCAAGTTAAAATTTTTTCCTTGCGATGTGTTTACACCTTTATATAAAACTGGCAAATAAAATAAAGAAGCACCTGTGTGTTTTCTATAACTTTTACAATCAGTATCCCGGTATTAAGATCTAAAAAATACCGAACACCGGTATTAAACTTTTGGTCCCATACTACAAAATCCCTACATGTAATATATTTAAAGGACACTACTTCCTTATAGTTTTATAATACTTTTACCCCTCCGCCAATGATAAACAGCACATTTAAGATCGCTGTAATTGGAATACAAACATGGTGACAATGATAGAGAAGAGTTTTTGTGTATTAAATTATGCACGTGTTTGCTTTTCAATTCGGTGAAACATGCATTCAGAAATCGCTACAGAAAAGGAGCACCAACTAAGAAGGGAATTCTGTGATAGTTTCATAAATTTAAGAAAACTGGTTGCTTGTGTAAAGAGAAAAGCAGCGGCCGGCCAAGCGTCTCGGAAGAAGCAATGGAGAGGGCAAGGCAGAGTTTTGTTAGAAGTCCACGGAAGTCTACGAGAGTTGGTACCTGTAAACTTGGAATGCCCCAGAAAAGGGTAGGGATAATTTTACGAAACGAATTAAATTTCAAGCCGTATCATTTGCATTTGACACAACAAATGACAGTGGACGATAAGTAAACATTTATGCAGTATTGCGAACCATTGTGAGAGTGATACTACATAATGTATGGGTAACCTGGATTACGGATTGAACATATGCCGTATAATAAGTGTATCCCACATCGAACATTATAACAGAATAAAACGGTATATTTTTATTTGCATTCATGTATCACGTATTGCAACATCTGCTGTAGTTTCGATAATATGCATTTTTTTGAAATATGATCCATTATTTGTGCTCATCCTGCACTTAATTTTGTTAAAAAATAAATACAATGCATTTCCAACTTTTGAAACTTTATTCTCTCTCTTTAAGTACTCTTTTTCATATAGCACAGACGTGTGTAATATGGTATAGTGCTTTTTTAAAACATAATACCAGTGTTTTTAATGTTACTTATGATTCACATTGAAAATTTTGAAATCCATTTTTCTTGTGGCCTAATTTCATTAAAATGATAATAATGAGTTTTTTTAGAAATTTTTTTCCCTGATATTATAAACAAGAGAAGATTATAGAGGTGTCATTTACCGCATTCCCCGAAACGAATATAATTATTTTAAAGTATTATAAATAATTGGCTTTTAGCAGAACAGTGGACTTAAATTGAGACCATACTTCTGAGATTTTGTTAAATAAAAATAATAACATTTTAACTGGTAACTATCTTTTCCAGATTCTTTAGAACATTAATTAAATACTTTCATAAAAATTAAAGATACGTAGTTGACAGTGCAATTCTCTGTATTGAATTTTGTTCACACAATATCTGAAGTTTAAAGGCCATTTTCAGTAGGTGCCCATATCAACAGAATTTCTTCACTCGTCTCTCTATCACTAACACTAATTTAAATATTCAGTTGGTGTAAAATTCATGTGTAGAAATTTAATATGTAGCATTTTGTATCTAAAAGACATATCTCCATCGTTGAAAAAAACACTTCGATATATTTTACAATATGTTGAAAAACAAAGTGATATAGGGTGATACATTGATGTAGAGTGATACAGTATCGCAGTAGATAAAGTGATATACTATGATACAGTATCACAGTAGATAAAGTGATATACAGTGACATAGTATCACAGTAGACAAAATGATATACAGTATCACAGTAGACATAGTGATACACAATGAACAGTATCACAGTAGATAAAACGATACACAGTGATACTGTATCACAGTACACAAAGTAATATACAGTGATGCAGTATCACAGTAAAGTGATATACAGTGATGCAGTATCGCAGTAGACAAAGTGATATACAGTGATAAAGTATCATAGTAGACAAAGTGATATAAAGTGATATAGTATCACATTAGACAAAGTGATATATAGTGATACAGTATCACTGTAGACAAAGAGATATACAGTGATACAGTATCACATTAGACAAAGTGATATACTGTGATACAGTATCACAATATATAAAGTGATATACAGTGATTCAGTAGATAAAGTTATATATAGTAATACTGTATCACAATAGATAAAGTGATATACAGTGATTCAGTAGATAAAGGGGTAGCATCGAATACTAGTGGCCGTGGTAACCGAATGTTCAAGGTAATGGACTTGAGGCCGGTGTGTCGTGAGTTCTAGCCTTGTTCCGCCGAAGACCCGTGACAGAAAGGGAGCCGATGCATGAAATAATCCGTCGAGCCTCAAACGCCCTCCCGTTGGAGTGGTGGGGTAGTTAGGAGAGAGGTGTGCCAGCTCAGGTGTCGTCCTCGTCACTTGGCCATGGTTTAAAATTACGAGTACCGTCACTAAAAACCCTCGAGTAGCTGAATAGTGCGACGTTAATATTCGCTCACTCATAGCAATTACTATTACCTGTTCTTCAACCGTTTCGAACTTTTAACATATTCTTGAATTTTAAATGAATGAGAAAACGTGCAGTTCAAAGGGATTAAAAAAAAAGAAGACATTCTTCATGTTTTCTTTCGTTCCAATGATGCTTTTTTTATGCTGTTGACTTTATGGAATTGTAGAATTAAAGAAATATTTTTATTATGAGTATTGATTTATGTTATGATACACAGTTAGTTCCAAAAACAAATTTATCTAACAATAACTTGTTCAGCTATTGATTTTGATTACAAATATGTAAAGTTAAATCGACGTTTAAATTTCCAAATTATATAATGTTTCAAGTCACTAATTTTAATATAAGTTTCAAGTTCATGTAATTATTTAATAGAAAAAAAAAATTACAAGTATATGTGTATGACTATTTATTTTTAATTTTATTATAAATATGTTTTAGGTGTAATTATTACTTAAACACATGAAAAATGCAATTATTCCTAAGTGTAATTTAATTTTCAAGAAAAGTGTGTATGTACTTATGTATGCACGTAAGAAGTTATACTTCTTTGGCGTAACAAGATAAAAATCTCTCTAAAATTCTTGAGCTGGGCAAGCTGGACCAAGAAAGAAGGCTGTCACGAGCAGAGTTGAACGATAACAACCTTAAGTCAATTGGACAAGCCAAACCCGAGATAATCACGATTAAAATAAATTTTAAAAAAACCCCGCACAGGAAGGATAGGACCAATAACATGGGGAGGTGGGTTGGAAGACTGTATCTGGAGATGAGGAGAACCGAATGTTACGCCTGAGACCTCATATTCAATGTCTTGGCGGGAAGAATTTTCCCCGAGAAAATTAAGACATCCGCTTAAAGAGCCCCCTAGTTATGGTCATTTTAAAATAACTAAAAAATTTAAAACAAATGAATAAAATATAAGCAAGACACCCAGCAACTCGAAACTCGGCCTGGTTGTGGGGAAAAACAAGAGGGATCCATTCAAACCAGTCTGGAGTCTGTACTTGCAAATGCGCGGCGCTAGCTCGGGAAAGAAAAACGAAATTAATTCCCCCCCACCGGGGGAGAGCAACCGTGACTTAATGGTCTCGTACATCCCAACGATACATTTAGTAGTAGGTGATCCCAAAGTTTCATCCTTCTACCGCTGTAATATCGTAACGTCATCAAAAGATCGAGCCCCATAGGAATAACATGAGGATTTTAATTTTATTGATAACACCCTCCCCTAGACCCACTATCTACACACGAATAATAACAAATGAAAGAACTGAACGAGAAGAACCTATTATCCGAGTTTCATTAAAGAAGCTCAAAATTCATCGGATCTGTGCGGGATTAAAAAAATCTAAAACTTTAAAATAATTTAAATATGTTAAATAGGGTGAACAGAAATAAGGCTATTGTTCTGAAAAAATATATCTATGATGCCCATAGGGAGAACAATCAAATCCAGTCGGTGCGGTCGACCAAGATAGTATAGAATTCGAGTTATTACTGGGGATACCTTGCAGTGGGGGGGGAGCACCGGAGGGGACCAATTCCACGTAATGCTCGCTCTAATACGGACATATGATGGACCTCCAAAAATCAAGTCCCTAGCTCAATTTCTTAGGGGAGGGGTGAAATGTTTTCCAGTCCCTATAGGATTAACATGGGAGCGTGATATTTTAGTGCTTAAGCCCACCCCATGCCTACAAAATGGGGATGAAGTAGATAACTGGATGGAAAGAACTCGAAGAAGTAGATAACTCGACGAGTGGAAAGTTGGCTCAAATCTAAAGTCCGAGACTCAAACAGGAACCAAGATATTGTGAATTTACACAAACTCAAAAAGTTAAAAAAATTTAAAACAATTAAAAACTGTAGAATAAATAGCTCTTTGAGCATTAAATTATAATAACTGGAAGAGCAGATAGACAGGGATCGAATGAGCTAGGTCCGAATGGACCGTGTCGCTCGAGAGCCGAGATATTGGCCAAAAGGCTGTAGAGTGGAGGGGGGAATGCGTCCTCACAGATATGGTTTATAACAATAACTAATTA
>BMAU01007242.1:0-10689 GCA_019973935.1 Trichonephila clavipes | reverse complement strand
AAAATCGTAAATTTTGCCAAAAGTCAACAAATTTTTAATGACTTTTGTTTGTAGGCCATCTTATTAGCTTTTTAAAAATACCAAGTTTATTATTTTCGATTCAATAAAATAAAAACTACAAGTGTTTTAGTAAAAAAAGATGCCACTACTTATAAATACGTTTTTCTCACAATATACGAGTGCTGTCAATAAGTAATAAAACTAAAACTATAAACAAAAAAAAAAAGAATATCTTTAATCGTCATCATTTACATGGCATTTTTCAAAATAACTTCCGAGGGACGTAATACATTTATCCCAAAGTTCTGTCCACTTCTTAAAAACATCTAAAAGTCAGTTTTGTGGGAGCTTCATCAAAATCGCCTCCGCATCCTTTACACATGATTTGTTGCTTTCAAAATGTTTGCCTCGTATTGGTTTCTTAAATTAAGGAAACATCCAGAAAACACATGGAGTTTTATCAGAACTCTATGGAGGGTGTGGTAAAATCTCTATGTTGTTCTGCTGCGAGACATCCATTTTGCAACGAGCAATATGTAGTCGGGCACTGTTACGGTACAATAAGAAGCCATTTTGGAGCAATGCACGTTTAATTTTAACGTGCTGTATCATTGTTCGTAGAACATTCGTGTAGTACGATACATTTACGGTAGGACCGGGTTCGAAAGCGTGTTGTTATACAATTCCTTCCTAATCAAAAAATGTGATCATACCTTAGCAGCCAATTTCACAGTTTTTGCTTTCTTGGGAGTAGTTGAAGATGGATGTTTCCATTCACTGCTTCGTTGTTTATGTTTGGATAAGTGATACAACCAAGCTTTGACTGCTGTGGCGAAGCGCGTTTTAAGATATTGTCGCCTTCTTGTTTCAGTCTTTAATTATATCGTATCATATCAAATGTCTCCGATGCTGATTTTTGCAGATTTTTGCTTTCATTTCGACAACCGGCCGCGTCTCGTAGGCACTCGCAAACACGCTTCAGTTCGAGCACGGGATACTCAAGAACATGAGTCTGCATACGCCATTTATCAGTAGCTTTTGTTAATACCGACCACAAACTTTTCTTATGCCACAGTAATTAATATTCCGATGAGTGGTTTCGAGGCAGTAAAATTATTATTATTACTTATTGAACAACCTACGTATATGTGTATTTTGAAAATGCTCAAACGGGGACAATGATTGCTGAAAACATATTGAATATAACGAAATGAAATTTTTTGTGTATGTTCTGTTTATTAGTAGAAGTGTTTTAACTTTCAGATTGTACAATCACTGTTTTATTACAGAATTTACTGTCCCTTATGTTAATATAATCCCTATTTTTAAGCAATTTCATATCATAACTAAGATGAGGGTCCATAGTTTTTGTACAAATTAAAATATCATGAAGGTCATTTAAAAAATGAATAGTAAAGCAAGACATCAAAATTGAAAAATTGAATATTTGTTCATAAATATTTTTGTTCAGGGGCATCTTTTATATAAATTTTTGTAAGTTTTTACCATTTTTTTCACATTTTGGTTATTATAATTTATTTTTCTCTTCTTAATTTTAGCGCATGTTTTCTTCGAATGTACTAAATACATCTAAAAAACACAACAAAATCTCCATATTTTTGCTTAAAAAAAGTTTTTGCAAGTAGTGGGATACCTTAACCCTGCAATAATTGATTTCCTGTGATGTTATGTTTTACATTATAATTGAACCGTATAATTGCATTTTAACCTTTAACAACACATTTGGGGAAAAATCTCTATCTAAAGACCATTAAGAAGTTTCATTTTCAAATATATATATTGCAAACTTATAGCTATATTTACAAAAGTACTTAAATTATCCGAATATTGTTCCCTATTCTCTAACAGGCAGCATGAAAAATAGCATCATTTTCCTCGCTTCTGTATTCCATGCATCCTCTAGACGAAGCGTCGCCCACTAGGAATTAAAGACCAGACCAATCATTGGCTAAACATAAAAAGGACGGCGGCGAAAAAAGAACTTTTCTCTTGAAATATTCCACTCTAGATTAGATTTTCTACAGAAACGATTTTCTTTTAAATTGAATAATAATTTATCTTCCTTTCTTCTGGAAGAAGAAAAGTATTGTTATACACATGCCAAATTTTTATAACTATTGGAAGAAAATTTCAGTTGAAGTGTTATGAGGCTATCGAACACTTTTAGTTTTTTAAAAATATATTTGTCAGCTGCATTATTACAAACACTGAAGGAATATAATTAATCTACAAATTTTTTAACACACTTCACCTCTTAAGTCGAAAGAATATGGGGATTCAGAAAGAGATTTTGTTATGAAGAATTAAATAATTGCAAATTAAAAATAAAAAATAGACATGTCTAAAATAGACACGTTTTTTTCAGATTTAATTATTAGACAAATATCTTCAAATAAAAAATTTATACATTAGCTATTGACTAACTATTGCAAAAAATCGGTCTATTGATCCATTGTATTGCTACACGCATTGGATGGAATCCTACGATTGCCATGAGATTATAGAGTCAACGGTTTGATATTGAGAAAACCTGCGCATGATCTCAAGAGCTTCATGCCACTTAAGCCTGATAGGATATACGGTTTGTCAAGATGGTCTGGTAGAACAACATCTTACAGCCAATTAATGTGCCTTAAGTAACGAAGGGAGCTTATTGGTAACTTAACAGACATCTACGCAAACCAATGTGCCCAATTTTGGAGAAGCACTAACTTGTTTGGAAGAAGATCATTACTTCGAATTTTGGTATTCTACAACATACAGAAGGGCAATGATAGTGGTGTTCTAAGAACAAAACGGAACAATAGAATAGCACCAGGTCGTTTTTAAAAATGAATAGATTTAAAATAAAAAAAAAAACTTTTTAAAAACAAGCTTTTATTTAAATGCTCTAAAAAGAATAAAATAAAGTTTTCTTTAAAAACTTTTTTTTGCTATCAACTTATAACGTCATTACACAATTTATAATATAAAAGCTTGTCGCAAGATTTAAGTACTCGTATTTACTTATTTTGAAAATTTAAAAAATTAAAATTAATCAGATCAAGTTCCTTAATTTGCTTGTTTATCTGCACAGGTAAATCTCACGACAAGCTTTTATATTATAAATTGTGTAATGACGATATAAGTTGATAGCAAAAAAGTTTTAAAAGAAAAGTTTATTTTATTATTTTTAGACCATTTAAATAAAAGCTTGTTTTTAAAAAGTTTTTTTTTTACTTTAAACTTATTTTTTACTTTTTAGTTATCACTGTACAAGTTTCTCAGTCTGTTCATCTCATTGTTCATCTCATTAAACGCATCGTTGTTGCAAGGTCATCTTCCGGTTTATTTTGAACAGGCTAGCTCAGTCTTTTTTTCCGCCAGGCCACGTTTATGTTCTAGATATTTTATTTGGACCGCAACAAGAGAGTGATGGGGGGAGGGATAAACGCTGTAAGACCAAAACAACATTAGGCAAAGCAAAATTAATGAAAAAAAAATATTAAAACTTTTTTCTTTTTGCTCTCTCTCTCTCTTTTACTATAATACTATATTAAAACTCAAAACCGCTCAGTCGGTTGAAGACATCAGCTACAAAATTGATTTGCAGGATTCCACCCGAACAAATTACTTTAATATAGTTTTAACTATTCTATATCGGAATATAAATGGCGCAAACATGCATTGCCATCCAAAAGAAAAACGTGAATACAAAGTTTCAGCCCAATCGGTTGATAACATCAGCTTCAAAATTGAGTTGCAAGATTACACAAGAATAAATTACTTAATTAATTTTTTAACTAAATGCAATATCGGATTTTAAATGGTCAAAACAGGCATCGTCATCCAAACTAATCGGTTATACCAGTGCTTCTCAAACTTTCAATACTCGCGCCCCCCTTTTCAATCACAATTTTTATCGCGCCCCCTTTATACATAATAATTTAGTGAATGTAATAATAATGCACCTTTAAGATAAAGCAACAATATTTATTATAAACCGTACAAATTCATGACATAAGTATTAAATTTTGTATATGTTACTTTTAAGCCAAAAAAAGTTAAGTAATAGGATAATTATATTATGTTATTTTTCCTTTCTCTGATTTTTAAATAGGAACATATTACAAAATGCGGTGGTTGCTTAGAAGACAAAATATAGATATCAGCTAAATATAGAAAATGAACTCAGAGGGTCAATTTCTTATCTTAAAACTCCTTTCAAAAACTTTGCTCTGTAAGACAAGCCCATGGAAGTAGCTAATAATTATTAAACTTGTTCTTAATTTAGTATTAATTAATTAGTCATAAAATACTCTGTGCACCACTCATACATTAAAAGCAGTGTTTCTCAAACTTTCAATACTGGCGACCCAATTTTCAACCATAATTTTTGTCTCGCCCTCCCCTGTACAACAATAATGTATTTACTGCAATAAAAATGCACTTTGAGAGAGAGACGCCAAAGTTACAATACGATCTTAATTATAAACCGTACAAATTAATACGATAAGTATATTAAATTTTGTGTATATGTAATTTTAAGTAATATATATTTTAAGAAAATTACTTAAAATATATATTACTTAGAATTATGTTATTTTTCTTTCTCTAATTTTTAAATTGGAACAGATCGCAAAAATGATGTATTTAATTAAAGATTTATTTCCTTCAGCATATTCATTTCTCAAAGTACAAATGTCATTAGAAAAATAGTCTAGTCAATGTCGCTCTCTATCATATCCATCCCATCTGGCATTACAGGGTACGTTTGCGTGAGTCTGGGCAACCTATCGGACGTCTGCGCAAAACATCTAAAAATGCTTTTCCTCGTACAATTCCAGTCAGTTTTGGTCGACTCGATACTCCTATAGCTACCGAATCTAGCTTGAATGTACAATTTTTTTTAATTTCCACGTTAATTGTAATTCACGGTAATTAAGTATTTACGGCAGTAGATTAAAACAATATCATACATACATTTTTAAGTCGTAAGCAAACATTCGACCATAATAAAGAATCAACAAGTACACAGACGAACGAGCATGGTTCCGAAAATTAAATCAAGGCGATCTTCTCAAAAATACTTAAATTTTGGATTTACCACTACTGAAGTAAATGATGGAAAAAATGCCCCAGCTCGATATGTGTTAAAACTTACAAATCTGTAGAACAACATGTGAAAGTTGTTTTTAAAACATGTAAAATCATTTAACTATGTTGGTAAAGAATTTTAAAAAGTATTTTCTGGATGAGGACAGCTTGGTAGCAAGTTACGAGTGGTTTAGGGATCTATTTCAAGATACTCCAGAAGAGCTCAACTTCCGAAGAAGAAATCTTCATAGATTTCACATCCAGTGAAAAATTAAAAGGCAATTTTGTAATAAATCGCACATTGAATTTGGGGGAGAAGTGGATGAGGAATTATCTGTACTGAAAACCAAAGCACTTCGTATACTATTACCATTTTCAACATCCTACCTTTTTCAAACCGGATTTTCTGCAGTGTATGCCTTGAAGACAAAATATAGATCTCAGCTAAATATAGAAAAATAACTCTTTAAGTGTCAATTTCTGATATTAAACCTTCCTTTGAAAAACTTTCCTCTACAAGACAAGCCCGTGGAAGTCCCTAATAATTATTAAACTTGTTCTTAATTTAGTAATAAGATTGATTGATTGAATATTAACGTCGCACTGTTCAGCTGCACGAGGGCTTTTGACGACGGACCACGTAATTTTGAACCATGGTCAAGTGACGTGGACAACACCTGAGCTGGCACTCCTCTCTCCTAACTACCACACCACACCAACGGGAAAACGTTTCAACTCTCAACAGATTTAACGTGCATCGCTGCCCTACACGGAAGGTCTTTAGTGGTACTGGGCTCGAACTCGTGACAAGGCAAGCCATGATCCGATACCTATACCACTCGGCTACCGCTTCCAAATTCAGTAATAAGAAATTATTTATAAAATACCTTCTTCAGTACTGATACAATAAACGTATACTGGCTGAAACACCGGCTCTTCGCACGAGTTCATTTTTTTAAAAAATAAAACATTTTTCTTGATATAATAGCTGAACTGTAAGGAGAGTAAAACTGTGTGCATGACATTGTATACAAAAATGTAAAATGATTTTTTTTTAGATAAATGCTATAATTGTAAATAACTGTTTAAAAGAACTGTAATTTTAAACCTCACACAATTAGCATTTAGAATTAATGTTAAATCATGAAAAATAATACAAAATTCCGATGAAGAATAATTGTGTTACTTTTTAACATTTAAAGCGAGAAGACTTCAAAATGTTTTAACCCGGAGCAGGCGCGTACTGATACTAACATTAATGGTAGTGCGGGGGACTCAGTCACCCCAATCATTTGTTTAGAATTATTTTTACTGTACACGATACAAATCGGAATTCTAGTGAATATTTTAATTTATAGAAAGTATACTTACCTTCTTTTTCAAGGACTATTCAATTCTTGATGATTTGAGAAAAATCCAATAAAACTGAACTAAAATGATTCAAAAGTACAAGACCATAATAAAGGACGCAAATCAGACACTTTTCAATTATCCTACAGAAATGTTAAACCAATCAATTCTTTTCCAAATATCGCAAAACTCAATTATTTACAATTTTCCTAAGCGAAAAGCAAACGCATAAAAGATGGGAGGGAACTAATATTGGTAATAACTATACCATAAGATTGAAGGTCAATCAAATGATTAGCAAACGTACTATGCAGCCTGGTTGAAAAGTGAATCATGACTTCCTTTTCTTCTTCTACAACTAATGTACAGTACTTCAATAATAATTACAGTGGTGAATTGTTTATCTTCTTAGAATTTTTCTCAGGGTCTGGGTTTCGTTTTTTCTTTTAACAAGTAATATTTTATGTTAAAACGTAATAAAAAAAATCTCTCATTGAGGAAATACAGCAAATAAAACAAAATGTTTTTTTTTCCTTAATTTGGTTTTGGAATCAAAGATAGCTATTTGATGACGGAAAAAAGCCAGATAATAAACATAAATTATGTCTGTGTTGTGTGTATTTTTTTTTATTATGGAAGAATGCATTTTGTTTTACATCTCTTTCCGGTTATTTTTTTTAAAAAAATCTTTAAATTTTCAATACGCTCGCGCCTCCCTTGTAGGGTCATCGCGCCCCCCCAGGGGGGCGCGCCCCACACTTTGAGAAACACTGGGTTATACAAAATTTCATCACAATTGGTTGGAGACATCAGCTTCAAAATTGAGTTGCAAGATTCCACCCGAACAAACTACTTTAATTAATATTTTTAACTAAATACTATACTGGAATATAAATCAGAAAAAAATGTATTGTCTCCCAAACTAAACGTGTATACACAATTTCAGCTCAATCTGTTGAAGACGTCTGCTTCAAAATCGAGATTCAAAATTCCACCCGATAATTTTGCAGTGCAAGTTAATTAAAAGCTTGTAATAATATAGCATACTTTGTAAGTATACAAAGTGGAGGTATTGTAAAATATTTTGTTGTACATATCAAACGAATTTCAAGTATATTTTACAAGAAAAAATAATAATTGGAGTCGCGAGGTAACGATCCCCGTACATTTCTTATTCTAAGCGACCGTTCTACCATCTGAGCTACGGTCCCGCTCGACACCTGTTGTCTAGTAAACATGCTCACCGTAACACCGCAACAAGATCGTTACAGTAATTAGGTTGATATCGGAATATAAATCGTCAAAACATGTATTGTGATCCAAACTAAGCGTGTATACAAAAATTCAGCTCAATCGGTTGAATACATCTGCTTCAAAATTGAGTTGCAAGATTCCACCCGAACAAATTACTTTAATTAATATCGTTTTAACTAAATGCTATACCGGAATATAAATCGGAAAAAAATGTATTGTCATCCAAACTAAGCGTGTATACACAATTTCAGCTCAATCGGTTGAAGACATCTGCTTTAAAATTGAGATGCAAGATTCAACCCGAACATTTCACAATGCAAGTTAATTAAAAGTTTGTAATAATTAAGGTGTTGCGTGCTGTAGAATGACGGAAAGATCCATGTCCTGGGCAATGAGAAGAATGGAAGTGGCATGTTTATATTCTTTATCGCCATAGGACCTAGCGTCTGGTGTAATTGTTCAGACAGCTGTTGGACACACGATACAAATACTTCGAGCTATTATCGTCAATAACTGAACAGTTAACGTTACATTTTTCAGATTTTGTTGCTGTTGGATGTATATTATAAATGAGGCTTCAGAGATACAGTATTTAAACAAGATGACACGTGTCAGCAGTCATGTCTTGACCTATTTCTACACAAAGGGCATTCAACTGCTAGTCTGGTCAATGCATTACTTAGATATTTCAGCTATTGTGAAACATATGGTTTGGGAATGTTAAGGAGGATGGGCTTCTACGATTCTTCATATATAAAACTTCAATGGTTGAATTCGCTTGAAGCAGCATGGGATGATTTGTATCATTCTAGTATAGTTCGATACCAAATGGCTTAGAGCCATTTATCTGCAGGAGGTGGCAGTTACGGTACTATCAGACCCTATATGCACAGAAATGTCAGTTCGGTGGCTTAGAGGAAGCGTCGCTACCTCTTAATTAGGTGCATTGCCGGGGGGGATTCGATAGATTTTTATGAATGCGAACATCGTAGGCACGCGTGTCTTATGATTATGTGGCACGTAAAATGTTACTTGTGTATTAATTTAGATTTGGTAATTTCTGCAAAATTAAATCACGACAATATTTAGCATTTGCGAGGAGCTTGAATTCAAAACTCTGGTAGCGGGAGCCATCTCTAGATGGGGCACGAATATAATAGTGCTCCTACTTGGGAACCTACCGTGCTTGAAGAGGCTTAGCTGCCAAAATGATAAAAAGTCAATTCATTGGTTCCCTAAACACCTAGCAGAGATGTATTCATATTAAATCCAAATACATGATATATCTCAAAAAGAATAATCAAATTAGCAAAATGTTTGGAGTTCATTTATGGGAAAAGTGGATTAACATACTGCGTGTGTGAAGCATTTTAGTAGTAATTGGATATCGATGGTTGGAGCCAAGTAAAATAAAATTGGTCTCATAGTGTTTTTACAAAACTGTGTTTCATTTCCAATATGTTCAAGTTGTGTACGTCTTAAACAGAACGGAAAGGATCTGAAAACGTGCTGGCCATGGACGCCTAAAGACCGTAGTAACAAACTCGTGCCCGGTGATTCATGAATTTTAACTTTGATGCCACTGAAACACCGCCATATAGAGGGCCTTATGAACGTCAAATCTGCCAACTTTCAAAGAACTTCAATTGATATAGTGTGGACGGTAGGAGAGAGAGTACCAGCTGAGTTTTGGTCCTTTTCACTTGACCGTAGTTTAAAATTGCAATCCGTTTTTACAGTTCTTAATAAAACATTAAATTTATTTTCGCAACATGCCTTATTTGCGAGATGGTTCATATATGCAAATTCAACAAATTGCAGCCACATCTTGCAGCATCTACTCTGTTTACGGTGTAAAAATCTCGTCTCCATGCCTGAAGGTGTTTAAAAAGGGAAGGAAGACTAGCCATATTCACGATCACTTAATTTATTTACGTACAAACCACAAGTTCGATCAATCAAAACTAAGAGATGCCCTCAATTAATACAAATGAAGACAATTAACGAGGTAATCGAGATATGAGAAGACTTTAAAAACTTGTAACAATTACTTCAATTCACTTACTTTGATTTCCTCGCTATCAAAACTCAATTAAATCCTCATTGACAGATGGTCACCTTAAGATGTTTCAGGAATCTTAACAGGTCTCCGGCACTCGGAAAAACATCCTTCTTCAAACCAATATAACTTAGCAATAAAACAAAACAATAACTTGAAATTTTTACTATACTATATTTATAATATTTCTCAAATTTTAAGAGAATTTGAGAATACATTTAAAAAGTTTTAAACAAAAATATAAATTAAACCATTTTTCAAAAATATGAAAAACAGTATTTTTCACCACGCCGGATTCTGAAGTACAAAATTGATCGATATTAACTTTATTTGGTATTAAAACTTTTGAACTTTGCTTCAAGTTTGAAGCTATACTAACTTTTAAGAAATTTAGTTAAATTTTTTTTATAAAATACAATTATAATAAAATTTTTAAAATTTTAAGAAAAAAATTCAAATTCAAATAAAAAAGTCTATCATTTTTTATTTTTGTATTTTGATGTATGAACTATGAAGAGTTTTATTTTGAACAAATGTATGAAATTTCAAATTGATATCATAAACAGTTTATGAGAAATTCTACGTGCAAACTAAATTTTTTTGTTTTGAGTAAAATGAAGAAAAAAATATGGTTTTTGTTTTATGTTTCCCTACTTTTTTCTCAATAACTTCGGAAGTTCTCACACTATCAACATAATTCTGGTATCAAAATGCTCAAAAATGTTGAGGCCATAACATACTTTTTTTTCAAAAAAATTGATAAATTTGCAATTTAAGGGTCCTGAGAGAGCTCTTAATTATTACAATTATCAATTACTAAATATCTGCTTAAAACTTTAAATCAGCGTTTCTCAAACAGTTGGGTGTGCCCCCAAGGGGACGTGATAAATCTACAAGGGGCGCAAGCATATTAAAAGACGAAAACAAAT
>BMAU01007241.1:0-16892 GCA_019973935.1 Trichonephila clavipes | reverse complement strand
AATGTTTCTCAAACTTTCAATACTGGCGCCCCCTTTTCAATCTACAATTTTATCGCGCCCCTCATACATTAATAATGCACTAAATCAGTGTTTCTCAAACTTTCAATACTGGCGACCCAATTTTCAATCATAATTTTTGTCGCCCCCATGTACAACAATAATGTATTTACTGCAATAAAAATGCACTTTGAGAAAGAGACGCTAAAGTTACAATACGATCTTAATTTATAAACCGTACAAAATTAATACGATAAGTTATATTAAATTTTGTGTATATGTAACTTTAAGTAATATATATATATATTTTAAGAAAATTACTTAAAATATATATTACTTAGAATTATGTTATTTTTCTTTCTCTAATTTTTAAATTGGAACAGATCGCAAAAGGATGTATTTAATTAAAGATTTATTTCCTTCAGCATATTCATTTCTCAAAGTACAAATGTCATTAGAAAAATAGTCTAGTCAATGTCGCTCTCTATCATATTCATCACATCTGGCATTATAGGGTACGTTTGCGTGAGTCTAGGCAACCTATCGGACGTCTGCGCAAAACATGTAAAAATGCTTTTCCTCGTACAATTCCAGTCAGTTTTGGTCGACTCGATACTCCTATAGCTTCCGAATCTAGCTTGAATGTTCCTTTTTTTTAATTTCCACGTTAATTGTAATTCACGGTAATTAAGTATTTACGGCAGTAGATTAAAACAATATCATACATACATTTTTAAGTCGTAAGCAAACATTCGACCGTAATAAAGAATCAACAAGTACACAGACGAACGAGCATGGTTCCGAAAATTAAATCAAGTTGATCTTCTCAAAAATACTTACATTTTGGATTTACCA
Organism: Trichonephila clavipes; assembly: GCA_019973935.1. Lineage (NCBI taxonomy): Eukaryota > Metazoa > Arthropoda > Arachnida > Araneae > Nephilidae > Trichonephila > Trichonephila clavipes. Next base: position 16,040 of record BMAU01007241.1, on the reverse strand, counting down.
CTACTGAAGTAAATGATGGAAAAAAGCCCCAGCTTGATATGTGTTAAAACTTACAAATCTGTAGAACAACATGTGAAAGTTGTTTTTAAAACATGTAAAATCATTTAGCTATGTAGGCAAAGAATTTTAAAAGTATTTTCTGAATGAGGACAGCTTGGTAGCAAGTTACGAGTGAATTAGGGATCTATTTCAAGATACTCCAGAAGGGCTCTCAACTTCCGAAGAGGAAATCTTCATAGATTTCACATCCAGTGAAAAATTAAAAGGCAATTTTGTAATAAATCGCTCTTTGAATTTGGGGTAGAGGTGGATGAGGAATTATATGTACTGAAAACAAAAGCACTTCGTATACTATTACCATTTTCAACATCCTACCTTTGTCAAACCGGATTTTCTGCAGTGGATGCCTTGAAGACAAAATATAGATCTCAGCTAAATATAGAAAATAACTCTTTAAGTGTCAATTTCTGATATTAAACCTTCCTTTGAAAAACTTTCCTCTACAAGACAAGCCCGTGGAAGTCCCTAATAAGTATTAAACTTGTTCTTAATTTAGTAATAAGATTGATTGATTGAATATTAACGTCGCAATGTTCAGTTGCACGAGGGCTTTTGACAACGGACCACGTACTTTTGAACCATGGTGAAGTGACGTGGATGACACCTGAGCTGGCACCCCTCTCTCCTAACTACCACACCACACCAACAGCGAAAACGTTTCAACTCTCAACAGATTTAACGTGCATCGCTGACCTACACGGCTGGTCTTTAGTGGTACTGGGCTCGAACTCGTGACAAGGCAAGCCACGATCCGATACCTATACCACTCGGCTACCGCGGCCAAATTCAGTAATAAGAAATTATTTATAAAATACTTTCTTCAGTACTGATACATCAAACGTATACTGGCTGAAACACCGACTCTTCGCACGAGTTCATTTTTTTAAAAAATAAAACATTATTCTTGATATAATAGCTGAACTGTAAGGAGAGTAAAACTGTGTGCACGACATTGTATACAAAAATGTAAAATGATTTTTTTTAGATAAATGCTATAATTGTAAATAACTGTTTAAAAGAAGTTAGAACTGCTCTTAAAACCCCGGGCAATAATTACATTTAGAATTAATGTTAAATTATGAAAAAAGAATATAAAAATTCCGATGAAGAATAATTGTGTTACTTTTAACATTTTAAAGCGAGAAGACTTCAGAATGTTTTAACCCGGGAGCAGGCGCGTACTCACGATATCAGCATTAATGGTAGTGCGGGGACTCAGTCACCCCAATCATTTGTTTAGAATTATTTTACCAACACACGATACAAATCCGAATTCTAGTGAATATTTTAATTTATAGAAAGTATACTTACCTTCTTTCAAGGACTATTCAATTCTTTGATGATTTGAGAAAAAAATCCAATAAAGAGCTGAACTAAATGATTCAAAAGTACAAGACCATAATAAAAGGACGCAAATCAGACACTTTTCAATTATCCTACAGAAATGTTAAACCAATCAATTCTTTTCCAAATATCCGCAAAACTAAATTATTTACAAGTTTAACTAAGCGAAAAGCAAACGCATAAAGATGGGAGGAACTCTCTGTGTGATAATAACCATACCATAAGATTGAAGGTCAATCAAATGATTAGCAAACGTACTATTCAGCCTGGCTGAAAAGTGAATCATGACTTCCTTTCTTTTTCTACAACTAATGTACAGTATTTCAATAATAATTACAGTGGTGAATTGTTTATCTTCTTAGAATTTTCTCAGGGTCTGGGTTTCGTTTTTCTTTTAACGAGTAATATTTTATGTTAAAATGTAATAAAAAAATCTCTCATTGGGAAATACAGCAAATAAAACAAAATGTTTTTTTTTCTTTAATTTGGTTTTGGGATCAAAGATAGTTATTTGATGACGGAAAAAAGCCAGATAATAAACATAAATTATGTCAGTGTTGTTGTGTGTATTTTTTTTATTATGGAAGAAAGCATTTTGTTTTACTTCTCTTTCCGGTTATTTTTTAAAAAAAAATCTTTAAATTTTCGATACGCTCGCGCCTCCCTTGTAGGGTCATCGCGCCCCCAGGGGTCGCTCCCCACACTTTGAGAAGCACTGCATTTAAGGTGTCCAACTACCTAAAATCGTAAATTTTGCCAAAAGTCAACAAATTTTTAATGACTTTTGTTTGTAGGCCATCTCTTATTAGCTTTTAAAAATACCAAGTTTATTATTTTTTCGATTCAATAAAAAAAAACTACAAGTGTTTTAGTAAAAAAAGATGCCACTACTTATAAATACGTTTTTCTCACAATATACGAGTGCTGTCAATAAGTAATAAAACTAAAACTATAAACAAAAAAAGAATATCTTTAATCGTCATCATTTCCATGGCATTTTTCAAAAATAACTTCCGCTGGACGTAATACATTTATCCCAAAGTTCTGTCCACTTGGTAAAAACATCTAAAAGTCAGTTTTGTGGGAGCTTCATCAAAATCGCCTCCGCATCCTTTACACATGATTTGTTGCTTTCAAAATGTTTGCCTCGTATTGGTTTCTTAAATTTCAAGGAACATCTGAAAACACATGGAGTTTTATCAGAACTCTATGGAGGGTGTGGTAAAATCTCTATGTTGTTCATCTGCGAGACATCCAGTTTGCAACGAGCAATATGTAGTCAGGCACTGTTACGGTACAATAAGAAGCCATTTTGGAGCAATGCGCGTTTAATTTTAACGTGCTGTATCATTGTTCGTAGAACATTCGTGTAGTACGATACATTTACGGTAGGACCGGGTTCGAAAGCGTGTTGTTATACAATTCCTTCCTAATCAAAAAAAATGTGATCATACCTTAGCAGCCAATTTCACAGTTTTTGCTTTCTTGGGAGGCTAGTTGAAGATGGATGTTTCCATTCACTGCTTCGTCGTTTATGTTTGGATAAGTGATACAACCAAGCTTTGACTGCTGGACGAAGCGTTTTAAGATATTGTCGCCTTCTTGTTTCAGTCTTTTAATTATATCGTATCATATCAAATGTCTCCGATGCTGATTTTTGCAGATTTTTGCTTTCATTTCGACAACCGGCCGCGCGTCTCGTAGGCACTCGCAAACACGCTTCAGTTCGAGCACGGATACTCAAGAACATGAGTCTGCATACGCCATTTATCAGTAGCTTTTGTTAATACCGACCACAAACTTTTCTTATGCCACAGTAATTACTATTCCGATGAGTGGTTTCGAGGCAGTAAAATTATTATTATTACTTATTGAACAACCTACGTATATGTGTATTTTTGAAAATGTCAAACGGGGATAATGATTGCTGAAAACATATTGAAATATAATGAAAAATGAAATTTTTGTGTATGTTCTGTTTTAGTAGAAGTGTTTTTAACTTTCAGATTGTACAATCACTGTTTTTATTACAGAATTTACTGTCCCTTATGTTAATATAATCCCTATTTTTTAAGCAATTTCATATCATAACTAAGATGAGAGGGTCCATAGTTTTTGTACAAATTAAAATATCATGAAGGTCATTTTTAAAAAAATGAATAAGTAAAAGCAAGGATATCAAGTGGAAAAATTGATATAATTTGTTTCATAAATATTTTTGATTTGGGGTGCCTCTCTTATATATTATATAAATTTTATTAAAGTTTTCACCTTTTTATCACATTTTGGTTATTATAATTTATTTTTCTCTTCTTAATTTTAGCGCATGTTTTCTTCGAATGTACTAAATACATTTAAAAACACAACAAAATCTCCATATTTTTGCTTAAAAGAAAGTTTTGCAAGTAGTGGGATACCTTAACCCTGCAATAATAATTGATTTCCTGTGATGTTATGTTTTGCATTATAATTGAACCGTATAATTACATTAACCTTTAACAACACATTTGGGGAAAATCTCTATCTAAAGACCATTATTAAAGTTTCATTTTCAAATATATATATATTGCAAACTTATAGCTATATTTACAAAAGTACTTAAATTATCCGAATATTGTTCCCTATTCTCCAACAGGCAGCATGAGAAATAGCATCATTTTCCTCGCTTCTGTATTCCATGCATCCTCTAGACGAAGCGTCGCCCACTAGGAATTAAAGACCAGACCAATCATTGGCTAAACATAAAAAGGACGGCGGCGAAAAAGAACTTTTCTCTTGAAATATTCCACTCTAGATTAGATTTTCTACAGAAACGATTTTCTTTTAAATTGAATAATAATTTATCTTCCTTTCTTCTGGAAGAAGAAAAGTATTATTATACATGCCAAATTTTTATAACTATTGGAAGAAATTTTCAGTTGAAGTGTTATGAGGCTATCGAACACTTTTAGTTTTTAAAAATATATTTGTCAGCTGCATTATTACAAACACTGAAGGAATATAATTAATCTACAAATTTTTAACACACTCCAACTCTTAAGTCGAAAGAATACGGGGATTCAGAAAGATATTTTGTTATGAAGAATTAAATAATTTACAAATTAAAAATAAAAAATAGACATGTCTAAAATAGACACGTTTTTTTTTCAGATTTAATTATTAGACAAATATCTTCAAATAAAAAATTTATACATTAGCTATTGACTAACTATTGCAAAAAATCGGTCTATTGATCCATTGTATTTGCTACGCATTGGATGGAATCCTACGATTGCCATGAGATTATAGAGTCAACGGTTTGATATTGGAGAAAACCTGCGCATGATCTCAAGAAGCTTCATGCCACTTAAGCCTGATAGGATATATGTTTTGTCAAGATGGTCTGATAGAACAACATCTTACAGCAATTAATGGGCCTTAAGTAACGAAGGGAGCTTATTGATAACTTAACAGACATCTACGCAAACCAATGTGCCCAATTTTGGAGAAGCACTAACTTGTTTGGAAGAAGATCATTACTTCAATTTTTGGTATTCTACAACATACAGAAGGGCAATGATAGTGGTGTTCTAAGAACAAAATGGAACAATAGAATAGCACCAGGTCGTTTTTTTTAAAAATGAATAGATTTAAAAATAAAAAAAAACTTTTTAAAAACAAGCTTTTATTTAAATGCTCTAAAAGAATAAAATAAAGTTTTTCTTTAAAAACTTTTTCGCTATCAACTTATAACGTCATTACACAATTTATAATATAAAAAGCTTGTCGCAAGATTTAAGTACTCGTATTTACTTAGTTTGAAAATTTAAAAAATTAAAATTAATCAGATCAAGTTCCTTAATTTGCTTGTTTATCTGCACAGGTAAATCTCGACAAGCTTTTATATTATAAATTGTGTAATGACGATATAAGTTGATAAAAAAGTTTTAAAAAAAGAAAAGTTTATTTTATTATTTTTAGACCATTTAAATAAAAGCTTGTTTTAAAAAGTTTTTTTTTACTTTAAATTTATTTTTTTACTTTTTAGTTATCACTGTACAAGTTTCTCAGTCTGTTCATCTCATTAAACGCATCGTTGTTGCAAGGTCATCTTCCGGTTTATTTTGAACAGGCTAGCTCAGTCTTTTTTCCGCCAGGCCACGTTTATGTTCTAGATATTATATTTGGGCCGCAACAAGAGAGTGATGGGGGGAGGGATAAACGCTGTAAGACCAAAACAACATTGGGCAAAGCAAAATTAATGAAAAAATATTAAAACTTTTTTTCTTTTTGCTCTCTCTCTCTCTCTCTCTTTTACTATAATACTATATTAAAACTCAAAACCGCTCAATCGGTTGAAGACATCAGCTACAAAATTGATTTGCAAGATTCCATCCGAACAAATTACTTTAATATATTTTTAACTATTCTATATCGGATTATAAATGGCGCAAACATGCATTGCCATCCAAAAGAAAAAAACGTGAATACAAAGTTTCAGCCCAATCGGTTGATAACATCAGCTTCAAAATTGAGTTGCAAGATTACACACGAATAAATTACTTAATTAATTTTTAACTAAATACAATATCGGTTTTAAATGGTCAAAAACAGGCATCGTCATCCAAACTAATCGGTTATACAAAATTTCATCACAATTGGTTAGAAGACATCAGCTTCAAAATTGAGTTGCAGATTCCACGAACAAACTACTTTAATTAATATTTTTTTAACTAAATACTATACTGGAATATAAATCAGAAAAAAAATGTATTGTCTCCCCCAAACTAAACGTGTATACACAATTTCAGCTCAATCTGTTGAAGACGTCTGCTTCAAAATCGAGATTCAAAATTCCACCCGATCATTTTGCAGTGCAAGTTAATTAAAAGCTTGTAATAATATAGCATACTTTGTAAGTATACAAAGTGGGTATTGTAAAATATTTTTGTTGTACATATCAAACGAATTTCAAGTATATTTTTACAAGAAAAATAATAATTGGAGTCGCGGGTAACGATCCCCGTACATTTCTTATTCTAAGCGACCGCTCTACCATCTGAGCTACGGTCCGCTCGACACCTGTTGTCTAGTAAACATGCTCACCGTAATACCCCCTCAACAAGATCGTTACAGTAATTAGGTTGATATCGCGGAATATAAATCGGCAAAACATGTATTGTGATCCAAACTAAGCGTGTATACAAAAATTCAGCTCAATCGGTTGAATACATCTGCTTCAAAATTGAGTTGCAAGATTCCACCCGAACAAATTACTTTAATTAATATCTAGCTATACCAGAATATAAATCGGAAAAAAATGTATTGTCATCCAAACTAAGCGTGTATACACAATTTCAGCTCAATCGGTTGAAGACATCTGCTTCAAAATTGAGATGTAAGATTCTCCACCCGAACATTTCACAATGCAAGTTAGTTAAAAGTTTGTAATAATTAAGGTGTTGCGTGCTGTGGGAATGACGGAAAGATCCATGTCCTGGGCAATGAGAAGAATGGAAGTGACCTGTTTATATTCTTTATCGCCATAGGACCTAGCGTCTGGTGTAATTGTTCAGACAGCCGTTGGACACACGATACAAATACTTCGAGCTATTATCGTCAATAACTGAACAGTTAACGTTACATTTTTCAGATTTTGTTGCTGTTGGATGTATATTATAAATGAGGCTTCAGAGATACAGTATTTAAACAAGATGACACGTGTCAGCAGTCATGTCTTGACCTATTTCTACACAGAGGGCATTCAACTGCTAGTCTGGTCAATGCATTACTTAGATATTTCAGCTATTGTGAAACATATGGTTAGGGGAATGTTAAGGAGGATGGGCTTCTACGATTCTTCATATATAAAACTTCAATGGTTGAATTCACTTGAAGCAGCATGGGATGATTTGTATCATTCTAGTATAGTTCGATACCAAATGGCTTAGAGCCATTTATCTGCAGGAAGTGGCAGTTACGGTACTATCAGATCCTATATGCACAGAAATGTCAGTTCGGTGGCTTAGAGGAAGCGTCGCTACCTCTTAATTAGGTGCATTGCCGGGGGGGATTCGATAGATTTTTATGAATGCGAACATCGTAGGCACACGTGTCTTATGATTATGTGCACGTACAATGTTACTTGTGTATTAATTTAGATTTAGTAATTTCTGCAAGAATTAAATCACGACAATATTTAGCATTCGCGAGGAGCTTGAATTCAAAACTCTGGTAGCGGGAGCCATCTCTAGATGGCGCACGAATATAATAGTGCTCCTACTTGGGAACCTACCGTGCTTGAAGAGGCTTAGGTGCCAAAATGATAAAAAGTCAATTCATTGGTTCCCTAAACAACTACTTGAGATGTATTCATATTTAATCCAAATACACGATATATCTCAAAAAGAATAATCAAATTAGCAAAATGTTTGGAGTTCATTTATGGGAAAGTGGATTAACATACTGCGTGTGTAGAAGCATTTTTAGTAGTAATTGGATATCGATGGTTGGAGCCAAGTAAAAATAAAATTGGTCTCATAGTTTTTTGCAAAACTGTGTTTCATTTCAATATGTTCAAGTTGTTGCGTCTTAAACAGAACGGAAATGATCTGAAAACGTGCTAGTCATGGACGCCTAAAGACCGTAGTAACAAACTCGTGCCCGGTGAGTCATGAATTTTAACTTTGATGCCACTGAAACACCGCCATATAGAGGCCTTATGAACAATCAAATCTGCCAACTTTCAAAGAACTTCAATTGATATAGTGTGGACGGTAGGAGAGAGAGTACCAGCTAAGTTTTGGTCCTTTTCACTTGACGGTAGTTTAAAATTGCAATCCCGTTTTTACAGTTCTTAATAAAACATTAAATTTATTTTCGCAACATGCCTTATTTGCGAGATGGATTTCATATATGCAAATTCAACAAATTGCAGCCACATCTTGCAGCATATACTCTGTTTACGGTGTAAAATCTCGTCTCCATGCCTGAAGGTGTTTAAAAGGGAAGGAGAGACTAGCCATATTCACGATCCCTTAACCCCTCAATTGGACAGAACGGATTTTCCGCCCTACTAGAGAGGCTTCGAAAATGGACTGCACGGATTTTTTCTGCCTTCCAAGTAACGTTTTCAAAAGCGGATTAGCCACACTTTTCTGAAATCCTTTCCCCCTTTTAAGATTTAACATCTCTCGAAAGATAATGAGGGACAGAGGAAGCAACACAGCAGAAGTTTTATGGCTCATAGGAACCCCGTGTTTGACCGCCCCCCAATCGTAAAAATCGGTGAAATTTCTTTACAACCCAAGTGTTGCTAGCTTGTATTTTAAAAGTTTCAAAGTCCCAACGCATAAGTAAAATATGTTACAATTCCATTTTTGGTTTCATATTAATTTGAAACTGTAACAAGTTGGGGGCGTGTCAGGGCAATCTGCTATTTTATTTTTGTAGTTAAGACAAATTATCTTTTAAGTATATTCTTTCGCTTAATTTTTCTTATTCAAAGCTTTCAGTTTATGAAACATGAATTATTTATTATAAGATACCAAAAAAACTAATAAAACATCAAACTCTTTAAAATTTGAAACTTTTCAATTTTCCAACCACTAAAAATGAATAAATTTAAACTTCATCAAATCATTTGAAACATTTTCTTACACTTTGATAAAAATAATAGCGAAAAAAAAAAACTAATTTAAGATTTATTGGTTTTAGTACAAAGCCTAAGTGTTCGGGTAAGTTTAGAAGTACAGTGCCTGGTTATATATTGTTAAAATACACACCAATTATATTTGTATTTTAAATTGCTTGAACTTCAGTTTTACATCCAAAGAACAACATGAATGAAGATTTTCACACATTTTTTTTATAACTGGAATGTTTGAATAAATGGTAATCAAAATATACGGAAACATTTACAGTAGACATTTATATGCATATAAATAAACATAAAAATCAATTTTAAATTCGAGCTATTGAAAACATTCGATTATATATTGTTCAAATATCTATTTATACAAAATATATATACCTCAAACATTTATCTTTTTTAAAGGCTAACTGAATAAGTAATTAAAATCTGGATATGTTTTGAAAATCTCGACCTTATAAAGCTAGAAATTTTATGTTAGAAATTCCATTTGAAATTTCGAAAAGAAAATGCATTGCAGTTAAAATTATTACCATAAGTTTTAGCAATTGTTTGAGTATAATAAAAATTTTCAAATTTTTTATATAGCTTCTTTGATATCTTTTAATATATTTCGGCCGCGGTAGCCGAGTGGTATAGGTATCGGAACGTGGCACTTTGTCACGAGTTCGAGGCCTGTACCACTAAAGACCCGCCGTGTAGGGCAACGATGCGTTAAATCTGTCGAGAGCTGAAACGTCCTCCCGTTGGGTGTGGTGGGGTAGTTAGGAGAGTGGGTGCCAGTTTCAGGTGTCGTCCACGTCACTTGACCATGGTCAAAATGACGTGGTCCGTCGCCAAAAGCCCTCGTGTAGCTGAACAATGCGACGTTAATATTCAATCATTCATTTAATATATTTCCAAGATTTCATACAATTCGGTTGAAAACCGCATGCTAAGAGCAAAATATACTAAAAAAATTGATGAATATACAATTACAATAAATTCTTACATGAAGAAGCAAAACTGAGAAGCTAAAGCGTAGGAATAAAAATTTTGAGTATATCTGAAGTAGTTTTTGAAATATTTTATTTTAAAGTTTGAGAAACTTTGTGTGCGTTATGTTATACTTGATATCAATTAAATGGTTAAAATAATGTGTGTGTGTGTGTTAATATTAGTCATGTAATCGTTTGATGACACATTCATATACTAATAAAAATTATCATGTCATTGATGCGAATGTCAAGAAATTTTATGTAATTTTAAATTCAGACATTAAGATATTGATGTAGAAAAACATAAAACGACCATCTAAAATACATGAAAATGCAGTCTGCTATAAATGATCATGACAAACAAAATCCGGCATTTTCACTTACTATGGCAGAGCCGGCTTAGTCAGGGGCGATCTGGAAAAAGAGAGAGAGAACCGCGGTTTTGATGGATGCCGCTCTAGCTTTTAAAGCTCCCAGGAAAAATTATATATATATATATAAATTTCAAATGCAAAAATAAATCTTGTAATTTTCCATACATTTTATAACAACGAATTGTGAATTGGCTTCCAATACATTGTTGTGTTTTGACAATATCTAAGGTAACCAACCCCTACTTTAGATAGATTTGTACTACTTTTTCGTAACCGTATTCCTTTTAAAATTAATTCGTGCAGCCCAAAACATCACCTTTTGTACCACTTAAAAATTGATGTTAACTATAACGGTTAATTTTAATTTATGCAACTTGTGAGGAAATGTTCATAATTAACCATTTCCGTCTAAACAGTTTACATGAAAAAGTTTGGACTCCCTCATTCATTAGGGATTTATATAAGATTCTAACATTAAATTTTATTTTTCACCGAATAGGATTGGGTGAAAGTGTATAGTGCTTCCACACCACGGGTCTGGGTTCTATTAACAGGCTGCGCAAAGGTCGACTCTGCCTTTCATCCCCGCTACATTGGATCGATAAATGAGTACCAAGCTTGCTTCGGGTCTTAAACACTGAAGGTCTCTCTTCAGACAGACCACAAATCAGGACATCTGTTCCTGCACCTCAGCGTTCAATGGTCACGTGTATTATGATGGGCACAGTTTCCTGGCCCTCATGGATTGTTGCGCTTGAGTTTGAGTCTTAAGTTTGAGGATTACCTCACTTTGGGGATACCCCTTAGATAAGAAACATATATTTCCACTCATTTGCAATTAAACATTTTTCTTTCAATTACGTTTATTTCAGAAGGAAGTTTGATTTTCAAATGTATTTGCTTAATAACATATATTTGTATTTGTGTGTGTATTATATTAAAATTTGATCAATCAAAAATTACATTTTTAGCTCCTCTAAAAGCTTTTAGGATTTTACAACTGATCTTACAATCCATATACGTTTTATAGTAGTATATTTAAAAATGATAAGGACATTTTTACGACTGTGTGAGCTATTATGCCTCGTTTATAAATATAAAAAATTGCATTCAGCTACAGTTTTAAAATGTACAAAATAGAGTGGAGCAAAGGATACTTACATATTATGAATATTTTGACTGCAGTAAGATATATTTATATTTCAGTTTCTTTACAATTTGAATGGGAAGTTGTAAGCCATTTTGCGAATAGTTTGATATTGAATATAAACCCATAGGCTGTTTAATATTGTAAAAGGGTTTTACTTTGATACCAGCACACATTAAAATAAGGCTCATTTGCAGTTTATATGATCAGCTTCAGTGATATTTAAATTTTCAAAAATAGTCTACACGTACGAAAACATTCTTTCACAACCGCACACCACATCTCTATACTATATCTTCCCTACAGCGGAAATATTTGTGTATACTGAAAATTTAATACAGGATACATTTCCAAGTGTTAAATTTGTTTTTAAAATTTGTTATGAATACATTGTGGAACTGTCAGTTAACTTCACTGAACAAAAAATTGTTTTAAGTGTACTGTTTTGAAAGACAAGATTAATTAGGGAGAACTTTTCTCACAATAGAATTTGTAATGACTGAATTGTGTGAAAATATAGTTATCGATGTGTGACATTTTTTCCTTGTAATAAAAGAAACAGAAAGATAAAAATTTAACTTGAGTAAAAATGGTTAAGTACTATCATGCATTTGAAGAATATATCCCCATTAAAAAATTAAAAATTATTGACTGAATGTGTGTTATGTCCATCACAAATGCCGATGTAGAAAATTTTTATTTAATACAAGAAGTTCGAAAAGGAGAACACTAGGAAGGGAAAATTTAAATTTTTTCCGAAAATATTCGGTTAACATAAAAATATCTTTTATATGATTTTTTAATTAAAATAAATTAAAGTATTGAAATCCTTTTATGCTATTTTAAATTAAAGATATAACTGAATGAGAAGATCGGTTTTTTTTATTTCATAAATATAAATCATTGTAGGTATTATTTATTGTGTTATTGTTTAAAAATGAGATAGGGCCTTTGCTCTTTTTTACCTCATTACTTTTTAAAAACAGGAAAGTAAGGCGCGTTTTCTTATTCTCATATTCAAAAATGAATACAGGATGCTTTTTTTTCAAATCTCTGGTATATATATATATATAAATATATATATATATATTAATTTTAAAAAATGACAGAAAATAAATTTTCTTGAAGAAAATATAATTATTTTTCAACTTCTAACATACTATTTATTTCATTTTTCCTCTTTTTTTACCTTTCATTTCGTTTTTAATTTTACTGTGACTGAACATATAGGAGAAAGAAACACCGTATCTTTTCAAAGAGGATTGATCAAGAGGACTATACGCTTTCAAAGAAGATTGTCAAGGCAACAACAGCTAGCTGTAAACAATTGATCTGTTGGTTTCTTACTTTTAAAGCGACCGAACTGGGTCGTAAAATTTTCCCGTTCGACCTCCCAAGTTCTAAAAGCGGGAAAGGAAAAAAAGTCTGTTGCATTTTTGAAGATCATGAGAATAAAAAGTTAAACGCTTTCGGAATAACTTTTCAGGAGGGAAGGTGTCCAGTTAGAGGGTTGGTATTTACGTACAAACCACAAGTTCGATCAATCAAAACTAAGAGATGCCCTCAATTAATACAAATGAAGACAAATTAACGAGGTAATCGAGATATTGAGGAAGACTTTTAAAAACTTGTAACACAATTAATTCAATTCACTTACTTTGATTTTTCTCGCTATCAAAATTCAATTAAATCCTCATCGACAGATAGTCACCTTAAGATGTTTCAGGAATCTTAACAGATCTGCGGCACTCGGAAAAGCATCCTTCTTCAAACCAATATAACTCAGCAATAAAACAAAACAATAACTTGAAATTTTTACTATACTATATTTATAATATTTCTCAAATTTTAAGAGAATTTGAGAATATATTTATAGAAGTTTAAAACAAAAATATAAATTAAACCCATTTTCAAAATATGAAAAACAGTATTTTACACCACGCCGGATTCTGAAGTACAAAAATTGATCGATATTAACTTTATTTGTTATTAAAACTTTTAAACTTTGCTTCAATTTTGAAGCTATACTAATTTTAAGAAATTTAGAGAATTTTTTATAAAATACAATTATAATAAAATTTTTAAAATTTTAAGAAAAAATTCAAATTCAAATAAAAAATGAGCTATCATTTTTTTATTTTTGTATTTTGATGTATAAACTATGAAGAGTTTTATTTTGAACAAATGTATGAAATTTCAAAATTGATATCATAAACAGTTTATGAGAAATTCTACGATGCAAACTAAATTTTTTTGTTTTGAGTAAAATGAAGAAAGAAATATGGTTTTTGTTTTATGTTTCCTACTTGTTTCTCAATAACTTCGGAAGTTCTCACACTATCAACATAATTCTGGTATCAAAATGCTCAAAAATGTTGGAGGCCATAACATACTTTTTTCAAAAAAATTGATAAATTTGCAATTTAGGAGTCCTGAGAGAGCTCTTAATTATTACAATTATCAATTACTAAATATCTGCTTAAAACTTTAAATCAGCGTTTCTCAAACGGTTGGGTGTGCCCCAGGGACGTGATAAATCTACAAGGGCACCAAGCATATTAAAAAAGACGAAAACAAATATTTTTTTAAAATATTATTAATTTACTATATAGAAGTCAATTACTTCTCAAACTTTCATTACCTGGCCCCCCTTTTTCCGATCTGCAATTTTTTCGCGCCCCTTACATTAATAATGCTTACTGAATGCAATAATAATACACTTTGACGCTAAAGTTACAATAGGCGATCTTAATTATAAGCCATACAAATTAGTAACATAAGTATTAAATTTTTGTATACTACTTTTAAGCAAAATAAATAAATAAATAAAATAATAGGATAATTATTATGTTATTTTTCCTTTCTCTAATTTTTAAATTGAACATATTACAAAATGCGGTAGCTGCTTAGAAGACAAAATATAGATATCTGCTAAATATAGAAAAAAGAACTCAGAGGGTCAATTTCTAATCATAAGCAATCCTTACAAAAACTTTGCTTTCAAGACAAGCTCATGGACGTCATTAATACTTATTCAACTTGTTCTTAATTTAGTATTAATTAATTAGTTATAAAATATTCTGTGCAGCACTGATACATTAAAAATATACCACATGCGAGTGCCCGCTCTTCTCAGGGTTGTTTGAAGAGGCCAAACATTATTGATATAATAAGCTGAATTGTAAAGGGAGGCAGGCAGAGTGCTCGACAATGTTTACAAAAACGTAAAAATGATTTTTTAAAACCGTTGCTCAAAGAATTATAATTAGTTTTAAGCGAATTGTAATTTTAAGCCTCACAAATTAGCATTTATAATTGATGTTAAACAGTAGCGCACACAGGAATTTTTCAAGGGGGTCCGGGGTCGAAAGTTCACCAATCTTGTATCAGTTCCTTTTGATTTTTGTCGATTTCCGGGAACAAAACACAGTAAAAAACTAATTCTTGAATAAATAATTGCGTGACTAATAAAATTAATTATTAATAACAAATACTTAACTAAATTTTTGCGTACTATAAACTTAGAATTATAATCAAACGGAAAAAAATCAAGGGCTTTGGGGCTCCGGACCCCCCTATGATGTGCGCCACTGATGTTAAATAATGATCAATAATATAAAATATCGATGAAGAATAATTGTATTATTTTTAATATTTAAAGTGAAAATACTTCAACATGTTTTAACCCGGGAGCAGGCGCACTGGGTACGGTCAGGGGTTATTGAGTCACCCCAATCCTTTTTTATATAATTATTTTATTGTACACGATACAAATCATGATTCCAGTGAATAATTTAGCTAAGAGAAAGTTTACTTACCTACTTTCAAGGACTTTTCAATTTTTCTTTGGTAATAAACAGTTTTGCCAAGAATTAACGATTTCGTAATCTGTGTGTCCCACGCGACCACTTCCGGGTAAAAAGTATATTCACATTAAAAATATGTCTTGGCCAGAAGTAATCCTTCAGTGTGTGTGTGGTAGTATTTCTCTCTCCGTGGTTTTCCAAATATCATAAAACTCTTTTGCATGAAAAAAGCGCAACAGAAGAACACGTAAGAGGGAGTAATAACTAACCGTGCCAATAATTTGAGAGAGGTCAAACAGATTGCAGCTGTAATGTGCGGTATTTCAAAAACTAGTGACAGTGATGAATTTTTTATGTTCCTAAAGTTTTTCGATTCTGGGTCCGGGATCTGGTTTTCTCTGAGAAGGTTAGGGTTAAAAAAGCGTAATAAAAAACTCTCTCATCACGGAATGACAGCAAATCAAATAAAAGTTTTTTTATGTTGGTTATAGGATCAAAGATAGCTAATTAGGTATTGAAGAAGTTTTTGTTTTTGATGGCTTAATATCGCCTATAAATTATATCAGAGTAAAAGTGCATTTTTATTATGTCTGAAAGTATTTTGTTTTAATTCATTCCAGTAAACTAATTATTTTTTAAATCTTTTATTTTCGATATGCTCGCGCCCCCTCGTAAGGTTATCGCCCACAGTTTGAGAAACAC
>BMAU01007239.1:0-13347 GCA_019973935.1 Trichonephila clavipes | reverse complement strand
TATATATATATATATATATATATATATATATATATGTATATGTATTTATTTTATACTTGTCTTTTCTGGCTGGTATAAAAGTCAGCTCAAAGATATGGTTATGTATTTTCAAATTTTTTAACTTAGTGAATAATTGACTTTCATTAATGGCAAGACGCTTGTTTCTCTTCATAAAGCTTTGTGAAAGAAATTTTGTTAATTAATTTTGAATGATACTTTTCTTATGTAATTGTTTTAGCATTTTTCTATTTTTCCTTACATAATTATTTTGTGATTTTGTGATTTTTTCTGTGATTGAGAGTTGAGAGTTTGTTACAATAGTAGTGATTGTTTTATCATGTTCTCTGAGTTATCCATACTCTGAAGTTTTTGTTTATTTTATTTTATTTGGTTTTCCTACCGAGTGCTGAAAAGGGGAGGTTGGCGCCTTTAAACTAGTTTAACCCACTTATTCGGTCCTAAGTCCGAAATTGCTTTCTGACTCGCTAGGTTCATATTTTGTAGCTCTTTTATTTCTCTATAGATTTTGTTTCTTCATGTTCAGCTTTCATACTTTGTATTATGCATTATTTGCAATTTATGTATCTTACATCTATTATTTCTTGTTGTTGATAAATAATACATATTTCTTTTATATATTTTTGTATTCATTTGGCTGCTTTGCGCCTATCTATGTATAAATCTATTACTAATGAGATTGTTCAGATATGGATGTAGACAATAGAGATATGTTTGCTTATAGCGGATTTTTAAATGATATTAGATTCAAATCTTGTCTATGAAGGTTTTTCTTTTTATATGTTTAATTTGGCTTTGTTTTTTTTACTTGTGTGCATTTCTTGTTATATAAAAATATTTGTCCAACTTGATTTGTGCCTATAAAGTAATTGTGATATATCTATGAGTGGATTAGAATTTTGAATTGTTGCTCATTATTTCCTTTTATTAATGTGATTGAAAACACTTTTTCTAATAATATTTTATTTGGGTCCTTTCAATGTGCCTTTAACTTTTAAAAATAACTATGAATTTGAAAAATAACAAGTTTTATGCGACTGGCAATTTGTTATACCAGGGGTATGACATTGCTCCGGTGATACAGTGTAATGGAATCTGTACCATCGTCATCCATTTACCATTGCATGAGATCTTATATATAGAGATTTTTGCATATATTTGGGTATGGCTTTGAAGTTAAGTTATGGAGATGGGAATTTCAAAGGGTTCTGAGGTGGCATAGCAAAAAACTATAAATTTTTTTAAAAATGCAAAAAAAATGTGTTGATTGTTTTTGATAATCAGGAATTTTTGCACTTTCCCTTCTCGTGTCTAAACACCAATCGTGTCATAATGAACTTTCAGAGCTCTGAATTTTTTGGAGACTCTCAATTATAAAGGAATTTATCATTCTCATTACAGCAAAACGAAATATTCATGTTTCTGATAGTACAGATGAAAATCTAAAAGAGATATAAGGATTTTGGTTAACCTCAAGTAGAGAAATAAGGTTTTTTTCCAGAGATATTCATGCTTTAAACACAATGTTAGATCTTGCACTGATAAAAGATGCAGGGCGTGTGGCGCTGATGAGTATTGTTTGGAACAGTTGGATAAGGATGCAGGTTAGTTATTGTTTGTAAGACTTTTAACTGTTGTTTACAAAAAATGACATTGCAGCATAATGTTGGGAGATTCGCTTATACATGGTCAGGGCTTCAAACACTATCAATATGTGGGTTATGGATCAGCGCAGGTCTGATACTGAGGGAATGTGGTTGCAACAATAACAGGCTAAGATTGAGGATAGGACACTTTCATCAAGCATAGCGTTCAGCCCAACGCATAGCTGTTACGCTATACTTAGAGTAGGGGCCAAATATTAAGCAAAGATTATGGTTCAAGAAAACTTTACATGAGATTCCATTTCAGATCACATATTATCCTTATGGTTTTGAATGTTTATATGGAAGGGGTGAAAGTGTCTTGATTAGCTTTTAAAAAAACAAAAATCGAGAATTCATTATATGTTCGAATTTTTAATAAACACAATGATAATAAGTAATAATATTCGTTTGGCGAGAATTTCAAAGCTAAACGCAGAAAGGAGTTACTAGAGACACGTCAACTTACCTCAAGAAGATTCTATGTTAGAATTGGCTGTTAAGAATTTGATGATGCTTACAACACAGGAAACTGGGCATTTAAATCGTTTTGTGTTACGAGCTTGAGATAAGGCGGCAATTAAGAGTCATGACGAGATATTTTAAGCGAGATATAAAATTTACGTGAGTTCTCATGTGTTGTGCATATGATTCTGAAGGACCACAATAACTATTTAGTACAAAAAATGAATATTCAAATTCGGTCTGCAAGTGAAAATTACTCTCACAGAATATTGTGCATTCCATTGTTGTGGATAAATCCTTTAACAAAATTAATTTTTCAAGTATGTTTCAAAAATATCTGATCCTACTTTTCAAATTAAAATATTCGTAGTAAGGAAAGCTCTATTGCAACAAGAAGACTTAGGTAAGTTATATATTTAGTTATAAATCAAGTCTCAGGAGCTTCTAAGTTCGGAGGCATGGCGGATGCAATCTGCCATCGAGACTATCTTATTGGTGATTATCATCAGCACGTTGTCACAGGACACCTTAGCATCGTGAAAGATGATTTGTTAAGAAATTTTATGGAAAACGTGCCGGTTTGAGACTGAAATGATCGCAAGTAATAAATCTAACGGTATCGAAACAAATCATAAAAAGATTTAGATAAATTCTACCTTAAGGCCCATGGCAGTTAAATACTGGAGTGCCGATTGAGGCATTCAATCAGTTTAGATCTTTATGTAGCAACAGAAATTCGGGAATTAGATTTTGCACTGTTGAAAATGAAATTATGTATAAAGATCTTTAAGTCATCTAATAGTAAATATCCAAAATGACTTCGTTATTACATATGTTGATGAGGTCTCTTACTTTATTATACTCATAATTTGTGAATATTTTTAGAGTAAATATTAGTAACCACATTTTAAATAATAATTCATTTCAAAGAATCAGTTCACAATAATAGAGAAGATGGTAATCATGCTTTTAGTCTTTTAGCACTTTTCAAAGAGACTGAGATAATTCATCTAAATAATATTAAATATCCAAGTATTTTTAACGCAAGAATTTCTTAAGAGCCTATCAATTCCGTAGTAGTAACTAATGGATACAGTACATATATCACGAAGTCTGGGAAGATCTTGCACAATCTCTTCTTCAAAATCTAAGCGTTTGATAATTTACAAAACCCGGCAATTATTAAAAATAGCTTAGAGATTGCTAGAGTTACTAAGGATATGATGATTTTTTCTATGCATGGTTTTGATTTCGAGGACCTTTTTAATTCTGTAGATATTGACGATATGATTAAGGTTCTACAGTTAATTTATGATAAATATGAATTATATACTTCAATGAAAAAGAAAAATTTGATATTCTTGTTAACCTCGTGATTAAAAGAAAATTTCATTACATTTGATCAGAATCTTTATAAACAGATCAAAGGATTACCCTCAGGGTGGTCCAGCTAGTAATTGTTTAGCGAACCTATATTTACATTTTTGAAATAGATCATGTTGTAAATGATTCTTACTTAATTTATCGTTATATAGATGATATAATAATTTTTGGTAAAAATAGTGAATACAAACCAAATATTACATTCTACCCTGATTATCTCAAGCTCCTTAAAACTAACTTCAACTCTAATAGGGTGGAATTCTTGGATTTAGACTTGCATCTTATTAACAATAATGTAGTCAGTAACATTTTTGACAAAGAGATTCGTTTAAGTTCCATATAATTAAAATTCCCGTATGGAACAGTAATTTACATATATCAATTTACAGAAATATCATTTTGAATTTTTTATTTAGAAATGATAACTTAACTACCCACAAATAGATAAATACAATAATATAAAAAAAAAAAAAAATTTCAATGTTGTTTTTAAGATCATGAGTTACCCTTTTTAATATTTCTTGATCTTGTTCTCACAAATGCATTAACCGGCAGGTTAGATCACCACACAACAATGGTTTTCGATCAGCATGTTAGTAGATATTGCTGTGAAGATATATCATAACACTCATATCTACGGTTACATTTTCCACACACATCTTGACATCTTACACATTAACGACAGCCAACCAGGTGGGGTTTACAGGTTACGTTTTTGATGATCCGGCCGGGTTCAGATTTTTTTTACACCGCAAATTTGTTTTTGTCGTCGGTTATACTTGTCTTTTCTGGCTGGTATAAAGTCAGCTCAAAAAAAGATGTGGTTATGTATTTTCGAATTTTTAACTTAATGAATAATTGACTTTCATTAATGGCAAGACCAGCTTGTTTCTCTTCGTAAAAGCTTTTTGTGAGGTAAGACATTTTTGTTAAATTTTTTGAATGATGCTTTTCTTATGTAATTGTTTTTAGCGTTTTCTGCTTTTCTTACATGGTATTTTGTGATTTTGTGATTTTCTGCGTGGGGAGTTTGGAGGATTTGTTACATAATAGTGAGTGATTGGTTTATCATGCTCTCTCTGTTATTTTATTTTATTTGGTTTTCCTGCAGGTTGCAAAGGATGGTTATTTTGCTTGGATTCCAACACCAATTCGGTCTAAAGTCGAAATTATGCGACTCGCCCCAGGTTCTGCTTTGTAGTTATTTATTTCTCTATAATTTTGTTGTTCAACACATATTTTTATTATGCTATTTCTTGTTATGTTCTTTATCTATTATTTCTTGTTTTTTGATAAATAATACATATTTCTTATATATATATATATATATATATATATATATATATATATATATATATATATATATATATAGTTTTGTCGCACTCTGAAGCATTCTTGTTTTGGTTTTCAGAATTGGAATGACGGTGGAAAGTTTTCAGATTTTGGGCAATTTGCCAGTAGCTGAAGAAAGGTTAAAAATTTCCAGAAGTTCATTTTTGCAAGATTTCCAAAGTGTTGGACCATGTGGCAAAAAATAACATCCAGACCAGGGACTTTGCTGGGATTCATTTTAGCAATGACAGCTTCTAGCTCTTCCATTAAGTATGGTATTGTGAAGATATTTTTATGGTTATATCTTTTTGAGTCTTGAATGGTTTTCCTGTAGGTACGCAGCAGTTTCCTGTCATTTGCGTTGAAGGTTAGCTTGCTTTGGTTTTCATAGTGCTTTGCTAGCAGGGAAGCGGTTTCCTTATTTGTGGCTGCATCTGTTCCAGAGGATGATATGATGTTAGTAAGAAGGTCTGCTTTTTGGTGTGTTGATTGATTATTAAGAGTTTTGATGACTTTCCAATGCTGAGATATTTTTTGGGGGATCGAAATTTTCGCAGAATTCAGTCCATTTTTTACGCTTGCAGGAGGAAATCACCTCTTCAACTTCGTGACAAAGGTTCGTGAATCTTATTCTGTTTGTTTCAGTAAGAAATAAGTAACCAAAAGAACTCAAAAAAAAAACTTAAAACATATTTAAAAAGAAATGAATTTATTAATGAAAGTTGAAATTGATAACCATTTCACACTGGGATAGTTGATTATGCTCAAAAATATTTTTATTTTATTAAACATTAGATGAAAAATGGTTTAAAAGAAACTGAAACTGAAATTTGTACTCAGAAAGCTTCAAACGTTTTAAAATCTAATTGGTTTTCAGATCTGGAATTCAAAAGAAATTTTTTTTTCGATAATTTGTTATTTTTATACTAGTGTTATATCTTAAATCAACAAAATATAACGCGATCCTTTGACAAATCTTTAAACATTTGTTTAATTGAGTGAAAGTAAATTGGAAAAAATAAGCGAGTCTCAATTAGTAATCCATCTACTTCCTATTTGAAAGAAAGAATTAAAGTATTTAAATATTTTCGAGGATAATGATACCCTAACCTCACTTAAAATGACAAGTGTTTAAATAGTAATATAAGAAAAATTAGTAACAAACGAATTCAGATATTACTTAAACATTCAAGAATTAAGGATTACAGAAGAGAAAAAATGTGTGAAATTGTTACAATTATCAAATACATTAAGTTTAATTACAATCGAATGGAATAAATGTATAATATCTTAAGGATATGGAAATTTTTGCTTTCAAATTTTTAATACTCTTAATTTATAAAACCAATCGTTAAGGAAAATGCATTATAATAATTACGTCGTGTAATTGATTCTTGTAATTTGTCAAAATTATTTTTCTTAATTATTTTGTTATTTCCTTAAATGTTGTTTTTAAATTTTGGAAGAAATGTAAGAAATCGATAAGGTAGTGTCATCATTACAATATATCAAATATACCCTTTTCTTCTTAGAAAATCTATTCTAGGAGACTTATTTCATTCTTAGATTAAAAAAGTTTGATCGGTCGATAAACTGAAGAAGTGGTATTTTTCATGGTTTAAATAATGAAATACTTAAAAATAACGCCAAGGCAAACGGTGAAATAGTACTATTAATTATTATTGAATTTAATTGTTTTCTCACAAAGTTATATATTTTTATATTCTTTCAATGAATACAAAGTCTCCTGTTACTCAACGATCTATTGATTTTTCAAAACCAGAGAGCATTCTATTACATATTTCATTAAGAACAGATTAATGAAAAAAATTACACATAATTCTCTCACTCTCTCACAAAAAAATTAAAAAAGAATATGTAAGTATAACTAATAGCCATTATATTATTATTATCAATCCTTATCTCAATCCCCACCTAGGGCAAAGAGATCTCACTGTAACAAAATCAAAAGCCCCGCGTGGCTGATGCAAGAATAAAAGGGCTCATTATAAAAACATTGTATTTCTGCTTGTAGAATGTTTACATAAGTAATGAAAAAACAACACATTTCTCTAATTTCGATAAAGGTAATGTGTTATGGCTTAGTTCCTGGGAAAATAGATTACATAAACGGCGCGTTTTAAGGAATCCTCATGCACACAGTTATTGCGAACACTTAGCAAAAATATACCCAGTGCGTTTACGTCCATGGTACATTACTTTAAACAGAGAGACCAAAGTGTTACGAATTGTTAACCCTAAGCGATGGACTAAAAGTCCCACTCTGACCAGCACCTTTAACAGTTGCTATTTAATCGGTGCATCTCACAGAGCAGTATATAGTGCTGTGTATGGGTCTGCACTGCAGATGTTACATGTTAATGGCATTCCGTTAAAAATGCCGATTACGAATCATCACCATCGTCGTCTACAATGAGCCAGGTATCATAGGCATCAGACTGAAGGAAGGAGAGATTTGATCTGAGGACTTTTCGTTCCGTACTTGGGTACTTTAGCGACAAAGCCAAAACTATCACCTTCGTGTGATGTTTGGTACTATTTTATATAGATACCCCCCACCCACATTTCACAAATGCTAGTGATTTGGCGATTAGGCGAACGAACGAGTCCATATTCGTGGCGAGCATGTGAGCGTTTGCGTCACTTTGGGGGTTGAGTCATCGTGCGTGATGGCTTAAGAACTGTGTCATTTGTGTGAGACGGCTTTGTTGAGTGAGGCTTATTTGGGTCAATGTTTGACTGCTTGGTTGTTTCTTGCGATGGATAGATGGGGCCAGGACTGCGACGCTTGAAGTGTGTGGTTCTAATCGATCTGTGAGCACATTTCGTTCCGTACGCGAATATCTTATCGACCACGCCTAAATAATCGTCTTCGCGTGATGTTTGGTACTAGTTTATAAATATATATATATATATATATATATATATATCACACTGCCACAAAACCATAGAAAAATGATAAAAAATCATCTTCTAATACAAATCCAATTATCTGATCTAAGACAGGAGCAAGTTCGGAATGACGATTTTTCTAATAGATTCCTTTTCGGTCAGTTACACAATAGATCAAATGTAAGAGGTGATGATGGTGTTATAGTGCTTCTAATACTTTCATTGGTCATTTAGGAGTCTATTATTCGCATAGAATACTCTTTAAGATATGTTTGTTACATGAACATCCCTTCAAACACCTTTTGTTGTCGGTAGTGTTCCGGCAGGCATTTACGAAGAAGAGACTGCACTATGCCCTAGTGGCTGTGTCGTTAGTTAATGGTTCAAATAAAGTTCTAGGGAATTTGAAGTCATGCCTTCTATTCCGATTTCCTTTGACTTGCATCCAGTCAAATGCGGTCGGTTCCTCATGGAAAACGGATTTGGTGGTGTGACAGTACCAACTTGAGATGGACCGGAATTACAGGGTTAGTTAAAGATTACCTGGTTCCAGGTACTTCTAACTACCCAGGGGTATCTTTTAGAATGATTTACTCACCAAGTGTTGACGATTTTGATGAAAAGGGATGCCCTACCTCATATTCAAAAGGTGTTTATAATGTAATATTCCTGTAGTGTACATATGTGCACATGCATGTTTGTAAGTAATATATATATATATAAATAAATAAATATATATATATATATCTTACAAACATTACATGCATATATATATGTATGTGTGTATATGAGTATATATATATATATATATATATATGTGTGTGTGTGTGTGCGTATGTGTAAATAGGTGCAATGTTTTTCATGCTGCATAATTCTTGTAATTAAGAAAATGGAAATGACGACCAATGCATACATTTAGTAGTATTTCTTTTTCATATAATCTTCCAAATTCACTTCACAAGTTTAACAAAAATGTAACATTTTAATGGTATAAAAATCAAGTGCTTTTGAACTTTGTTTAAAAAATTAGTGGCATTTTCATTTCTTAGGAATTTTATTTCAATTAGTTCAGTTTAAATACAAACCTTTTATTTACAATTTTATAATAAAAAGTAACTAATATTTTTTAATGTCCCAAAAATCAATTATTGAGTCTATTTATATACGTCACATTATTTTAGACACTTATACTGTAAAATGTTACAAAATTGTGACTCCTAATAAGGTTTGTCTATTATTATTGTTATATATATATGCTTAAGTATGATTTAGTACTTGTAGTTTCAGTTAGTATCTACAAGGAAAATCGAAAATTCCATTGTATTTATGCTTTCTTACTTAATAAAAAATTGCATTAATTATTTTAAAAAAATATGTTAATCTCTACAAAATTAACGAGCTTTTTCATATATATATATATATAAATATTATTTAGATCTAAATACTGTAAAATCTGGCGTATATGCGAACTTTTAACATCAAAAAATATGATTGAAAGTTGCATATGCGCGTATAAAAATGAAAGCTTTAAAAACAAAAAAGAAATATGTGAGTATAAAAAAATTGACTTTTACTTATTTTGAAATACTGTTTATTTAAAAGAAAGTACATTCTTCATGAACTTAAAAGGCTGTTGTTCTGAAAGTATACCATTTTTGCAAAATCTTAAGAAAATAGCTCGAATAATTCGCTCCAAAACATAACAGCATTCATACTTTTCAGTTTTCTTCGTAAAAGAGGATTCGTGTTATACGGCGTATATACAGTTACGAATTTTGTGTAAATAGTTTGTATTAGAATGTTTAATGCATTTATATTACTCTATGTTATATTTATTTCAGGTTAAAGTACTATTCACATAAGCAATGCCATCCCTTATGTTATAATGGTGATTCAATGAGAACTTGCGAAATCTTGGCGGTAGAGCCAAGTTGGCATCATTTTTGGAAACCAAGTTGGCGAGTTCGGTACCCTTTGGAATCTTCTAGAAAGTAGTTGATCTTTCCACTAGTGTTACGTTCAATGTGACACGAGTAGTTATATTTTTGAAGTTTCTATCGCGCCCGAAAAAGAAGATGATCGCTAGTACGGCGAGGAGTCTCGATTAAGCCAGCGAGTAGTGAGGATTGTTTTGACTAAGTGCAGTGTTTCCTCAAAGTGTGGGGCGCGCCCCCTGGGGGGACGCGATAACGAAGCTACAAGGGGCGCGCGGAGCATATTGAAAGGTTTAAAGATTTTTTTAAAAAAATAATCGGAAAGAGAAGTAAAACAAAATGCTTTCTTCCATAATAGTAAAAAAATACACAGCTTAACACTGATATAATTTATGTTTATCATCTGGCGTTTTTCTGTCATCAAATAGCTATCTTTGATCCCAAAACCAAATTAAAAAGAAGAAGAAAAAAAGGTTTTGTTTAATTTTCTGTATTTTCTCAATGAGAGATTTCTTTATTACGTTTTAACATAAAATACTACTCGTTAAACGAAAAAAGGAAACCCAGATCGTGAGAGAAAATTCTAAGATAAACAATTCATCACTGTAATTATTATTGAAATACTGTACATTAGTTGTAGAAAAAGAAAGGAAGACATGATTCACTTTTCAGCGAGGCTGCATAATACATTTGCTAATCATTTGATTGGCCTTCAAACTTATGGTATGGTTAGTTCTACATTAGAGTTCCGTCCCATCTTTTATGCGTTTGCTTTTCGCTTAGGGAAATATAAATAATAAAGAGTTTTACGATATTTGGAAAAAAATTGATTGATTTAACATTTCTGTAATATTTGTGAAAAGTGTCTCTGGTTTGCGTCCTTTATTATGGTCTTGCACGTTTGAATCATTTTAGTTCAGTTTTATTGGATTTTTTCTCAAATCATCACAGAAAAATTGAATAGTCCTTGAAAGCCGGTAAGTATACTTTCTCTTAAAATATTATTCACTGGAATTCCGATTTGTATCGTGTACAGTAAAAATAATTATAAACAAATATTTGGAGTGACTGAGTCCCCCGCACTACCATTAGCGTTAGTATCGAATGCGCGCCTGCTCCCGGGTTAAAACATTTTGAAGTCTTTTCGCTTTAAATATTAAAAAAAACAACAATTATTCTTCATCGTAATTTTATATTATTTTTCATTATTTAACATTAATTCTAAATGCTAATTATGGGAGGTTTAAAATTACAGTTCTTTTAAACAGTTATTTACAACTATAGCATTTATCTAAAAAAAATCATTTTACATTTTTGTATACAATGACGTGCACGCAGTTTTACTCTCCTTACAGTTCAGCTATTATATCAAGAATAATGTTTTATTTTTAAAAAAATTAACTCAGTGCGAAGAGCCGGTGTTTCAGCCAGTATACGTTTGATGTATCAGTACTGAAGAAGGTATTTTATATAAATACTTATTACTAAAAATTAAGAACAAGTTTAATAATTATTAGGGACTTCCATGGGCTTGTCTTGTAGAGAAAGTTTTTCAAAGGAAGGTTTAATATCAGAAATTAACACTTTGAGTTAGTTTTCTATATTTAGCTGAGATCTATATTTTTTCTTCAAAGCAGCCATCTCAGAAAATCCGGTTTAACAAAGGTAGGATGTTGAAAATGGTAATAGTATACGAAGTGCTTTAGTTTTCAATACAGATAATTCATCATCCACTTCTACCCAAAATTCAAAAGAGCGATTTATTACAAAATTGCCTTTTAATTTTCACTGGATGTGAAATCTAGGAAGATTTCTTCGGAAGTTGAGAGCCCCTTCTGGAGTATCTTGAAATAGATCCCTAATCCACTCGTAACTTGCTACCAAGTTGTCCTCATCCAAAAATACTTTTAAAATTCTTTGCCAACATAGCTAAATGATTTTACATGTTTTAAAAATCAACTTTCACATGTTGTTCTTCAGATTTGTAAGTTTTAACAAATAACGAGCTGGGGCTTTTTTTCCCCATCATTTACTTCAGTAGTGGTAAATCCAAAATTTAAGTATTTTTGAGAAGATCGCCTTGATTTAATTTTCGGAACCATGCTCGTCTGTGTACTTGTTGATCTCTTATTATCATCGAATGTTTGCTTACGACTTAAAAATGTATGTATGATTCTGTTTTAATCTACTGCCGTAAATACTTAATTACCGTGAATTACAATTAACTGTAAATTAAAAGATATGCTTTCAAGCTAGGTCTCGGTAGCTATAGGAGTATCGAGTCGACCAAAACTGACTGGAATTGTAACGAGGAAAAGCATTTTTACATGTTTTGCGCAGACGTCCGATAGGTTGCCCAGACTCACGCAAACGTACCTCTATAATGCCAGATGTGATGGATATGATAGAGAGCAACATAGCCTAGAGCTATTTTTCTAATGATATTTGTACTTTGAGAAATGAATGCTGAAGGAAATAAGTCTTTAATTAAATATATCATTTTTGCGATCTGTTCCATTTTAAAAATTAGAGAGAAAGAAAAAAATAAAAATAATAATAACTAATATATATATTTTTAAGTAATTTTCTTAAAATATATATATGTGGGAGACAACAAGGGGGTCCAAGACGTTTCGTTCTTTTCTTCTATTTTATTTAACATTAAACAAAAATTAATTAAAAAAGGTAGTTTTTCTAACAGATAAGTTTGACGATGATATGCAGAAGGTAACGCCTGTTCGCGCACCTCTCTCGTTCTCTCTCTTAAAGTTTTGGTTCTACTTTCACTAGTTCAAAAGTTTCCACAGTTTCAGGATTCTCATTAGCTGCGCCTGCGCGCGAAGACTGCGTTGTTATCTTGAGAACTATTGGATCCTACATATATTACTGTAAGTTACATATACAAAATTTAATACACTTATTGTATTAATTCGTACGGCTTTATAATAAAATCTTATTGTAACTTTAGTGTCTCTCTCTCAAAGTGCATTTTTATTGCAGTAAATACATTATTGTTGTAACAGGGGGGCGCGCCAAAAATTCTGATTGGAAATGGGTGCTGCCAGGGTATTCAAAGTTTAGAAACACCGGACCAGGTGATTAGCTTGGCTGTGCCGTTTCTTTGTGAAGAATCTTTCTTACGTACGCATATTTTTGAAACACTGAAGTGATTGCATGTTTTGATTGGTATTGAAAGTGTGAAGCACCTTCCCGGCACATTTACCACTCCTTTGAATATTGATGCTGAATCCCGTATTTAAAGGATTGGATTTTCGGTAATAAATTCACATCGCTCTTAAGAGAACTGTTTATTCCCATTTGTGATTGTTTTGCATAAAATATTCGAATCTGGATCTACGTAACAATAAGAAAAAGTTAAAAACTGCAGCTTGAAAGCAGCGGATGCGCTGTTATGTGCCGGATTTTAGAGTAATTATTATTTTTTGCCCAACAAAGCATTTATTTCGAATACTTTTTTTTAATTAAACTTAAATAAAATTCTTTTAATAGTTATGGACTTACTTTTCTTACTTTTAAATAGCACGAGAATTGTATCCAATATTATGCATTGGCAGTTAAAAAACATATCTCATTCGTAAATATATGCTCCATAAACTGGAATAATTTAATGTATCTCAAATAGAGGTTGACCTTGGAAA